>ML820520.1:49675-76818 GCA_009831015.1 Picea engelmannii | reverse complement strand
ACTTCATCATTAAACCTAAATTACAATAACATTTTCCCACTTCGAGCAAATTTATTCTCAACAAACTACAATAAAAATTGAGAAGTCTTCAAATAACTTAGGGGATTTCCAGTGCTAAACTTGTGATCCTGAATGTTTTGAAACAAATATTGTTGTGAGCTACTGGTTATTTCCTTCAGAAAAGAGTTCATCGGCTTAGAGTGTCGAATTAGGGAGTTTCAATAGCAACAAAAGAAAAGACAGGTTCAAGCGGGAGCTGTGATAGGACCACAGAAAGAGAGAGTGTTGTGACACCCTCCTTTGGGGCAGAGTAAAGTAAAGTCATGTAAGAGGGTTTAGGTAGGTGACTTGGGAATGTTCCCAAAAGGAAATCCAATATAAAAAGAACTCATGCCCCCAATATGAGAACCATGCTCTAACACTCTACCTCATAGTTGTAGTTGTTCTAATTCAAATCCCAAAGGATATTAGGGTCTAACTTGTGCTAATGATGAATTGTGCACATAGTTGTAGTTTTTATAATTCAAATGCACCAACAATGGATGGAGACATGGTTTAGTTTCATGGATATTCATAATCTGAACATCCCCACACCCCAAACCCGGTGGGGAATATCATAGAACTCACTGTCCGGTCCTTTCAAAGGATTTCACTTCATGTCGCTTCTGAATTAGTTAATTAATCCCTAATTAATCAAGTAATCTACCCATTATGTAATGTCGCCACATTTTTAAGGCGTGTGTCACCGCTTCCAATTTTATGTCATGAGTGACATAATTTCTCTCGTGTTCTTATAATTTTTGGGACTCATAACAAATGACATGTCCTTCCTTAGTTAGGACAACACTTAGTCCCTCTTTACTTGCATCAAAACATACTGTGAAATATTTATCCGGGTCTGCTACCTTTAATATGGGTGCAGTTGTCAGTAATTCCTTCAATTTGTTAAAACTTCCTTCACACTTCTTTGACCAGTTGAACTTGGTCCCTTTATTTTGTAATGACGTGATAGGGTAGGCTATCTTGGAAAACCCTTTTATGAATCTGTGGTAATATTTGGTTATTCCCATGAATGACTGGATATCCGTTACATCCTTAGGTACTGGCCATTTCATAATGGCCTTTGTCTTCTCCGGGTTTACCAAAATTCCTTCTGTTGAAATTACATGTCCTAGATATTGTATTTACGTTTGATAAGAGTCACACTTGTCAAATTTGGCATACAACTTGTGTTTCCTCAACGCCTGTAGGACTATCCTTAAGTGTTCGTCATGTTCTTCTTCCATTTTTGAATAGACCAAAATATCGTCGATAAATACCACCATGGATTTGTCCAAGTACTGACTGAAAATGTTGTTCATCAGGCACATAAACGTGGCAGGTGCGTTAGTGAGTCTGAAAGGTATGACTACGAATTCGTAGTGTCCATATCTTGTTTGATTTTTTATTTTGTTTATGTCCCCATATTTTATCCGAACTTGATGATAGCCAGATCCCAAATCCAACTTTGAAAAGATCTTGGCCCCACCTACTTGATCGAACAGATCATTTATCCTTGGTAAGGGGTATTTGTTCTTAATAGTCATTTTTTTCAGTTGTCGATAATCGATACAGAGTCTTAGAGTACCATTTTTCTTTTTTACAAAGAGGACTGGTGTCCCCCATGGTTAAACACTCGGTCTAATATACGCTTTGTCCAACAATTCCTGTAATTGTATTTTTAGTTCTGTCAGTCCTGGTAGACTCATTCGGTAAGGTGCCTGTGATATAAGCTGTGACATCCCCTAAAAATAAAATATTTTGGAAATTTAATTTTCTGGGAAATTATTTTCTTTTCGGTAAATTCGAATTTAGAAAATTTTTGCCATTTATGGCAATTCTAAATTTCGAATTTGTTAATTGTGATAAATCATTATGACTGTTGGACAGAATTCTGATTTGACCCAACTAACTATTTGACAATGACACTTGTTAAAAAAAATAATATTTTATGTTAATTGCAGGAAGACAAATTAAACAACCATGTTGAAAGTAGCTGACCATGACTCCATGAGTGGGGAACATGTTGGAACTACCCCTGGGCTAATTTTTACAAGTKGCAAATTAATGATTTGGCCATTGGTAGCCCCTRAAAACCAGGGATTTAGGAAGMTGTAAAAATTCYTGTTAGGATATTTAGACACTTAGGAGTTAGTTAATATCTACTTGGTCTAATATGTCATTAGGTAAAAGTGTGTTTCTTAGTGTGTTTCTTTAGTGTGCATTAGTGTGCATTTGTAGTTAGSAAATCTGACGATCMSGATATGTTCCCGACATAGAGTGATCTGACGGTTCATACTCTCCTCGATCTTAAYGGCCATTGATCSATGGTTTAACACCCGATTGGTCCATGATCTCTATTTAAAGAGCATGGAGAGTCATTTTCCGTTGATCGATTGTGAGAAACTCTCTTGTAAAATCTCCCTGTAATCTTTTTCTTTACATTAATAAAYTRCTCCAAGTGGYTGCGTTGGMTGGGGTCATGGATGTTTCGCCATAGGGGTTTTACAACGTGAAAATATTGGTGTGTTGATATTTGATTTGGTTATGTGAGTGGTTACTGAAGGTGTTCATCCTCTATTGGAATACTTGGGTTGTCGAACATGGTATCAGAGCTTGTTTGAAGACCCGCTCCTATTGTAGATCGAGATCGTGAAGCTGAGTTTCCTCATCTCCATTTTCTGGCATTTTCGTAAATTTCTAGGCTGAGAGGATTGTTCCATTGTGTTCGGAGCACTCGTTTCATTCAGGAACACTTTTCGTTTCACTCGAAAAGGTTTACGTTGCCCAAGATACAACCATTATAGTCATATCTGGAGGTATAAAGTCTGAATACGCATTTTTTAAATTTTTGAAAAGTTTTATTTTGATTTTATTTTGCTTTGTATTTTTTTATTTTCGGGTTCCTACTCTTTTAGATCTGTGTATGCTCTTTGCCCCGCACCTTGTGACATCTCCGAAAATCAGAAACAGATAAGAAATGGTACATCTTCCAGGTAAGCTAACCGAGATCTAACCCTTGTTGTCATCGAGAAACGGATTTTTTTTCTTGTCTGAAAAGAGTTTTTTTGGAGCATGCTCTTCAGGGTCGTCTTCCACAAGAACAACAACAACACCCCAAATCCTCCTTCTGAACATTACAATATGTTTTTCTAGACCATTTGGTTAAACCTTGCCTTATTAAGTAAGAGGTCTTGAGTTCAAATTTCTCTTTTGTTACTTTTTTTGAAAAAGTTCATGATAAAAATTGTAAAGTGCATTTCACTTCAAGTATAAAAGTGAATCACTATAAGTAGCTTTATATTTTATTTCAGAGTTATTTATTTTGCATGCAAATTTTCTGTGATAAGGTAACTTCATTCTAAAAGTGATCCCCACTTCTCTTTATAAAAGTGGGTAACTTCATAAAGTAGCTTACACTGTCATGTGGTTATTTGGTTACCGTTTATGTTTTTTTTTTTTCAAGGGCATAACTCTCACAGCGAAAGTCCATTTTCATTGTTGTTATTTTTAAAACCACATAACTTTTCGAGGTCTTTCCATCGAGATCATTAGTTTCAGTTTTTAAATCCACATTATCTGCATATTTAATATGGCTTTTACAAGTAATGTCTTTCTTACCAACAACAACTACTTCCAATGGAGATCCCATATGGAAGATTTATTAAGAAGTAAGGCATGTACCGGATTACATTGGGAAATGAAACAACCCCCACTGATGATTATAAGAAATCCAAATGGGATAATAGGAATGACGAAGCACGTGGACTAATCAGAATTTCCATATCTCCTGATTTAAGGTACCACCTTCAAGTAATTGATGACCGTGAAGAAGCTTGGAACACGATTGAAACTGTGTTTGGTAAAATCAATATTATTCGAGCACAACAGTTAGAAAATCAAATACTGACCTTGACTCCAAGTGATTTTTCTTGCCTTTGAGACTATCTATCTAAGTTTAAAACACTCTAAATTTTATGTGAAGAATGTAAGTTAGTAATGAAGGAAGAGAGTTGCATATATCTTATTCTTTCTAAGCTAGGTAGTGCATATTCTATTTTTGTATCTACCTTTTATGCCATGAAAGAGGCTCTAGGGAAATCTTATGTACAACCCACTCTTGATTCATTTTGTACTTCTTTGATTAAAGAGGAAGATAATCTTGTACAACTTGGAGTGATCAACACTGCAGGTACCTCAAACAAAGCCTTAGTTTCCTAGCAGAAAGATAAACCCAAGTATCTCAAGAACAAACATCCTCGATACAACAACAAACAACCTAAGGGTCCCAAACCAGCTCAGACAACTTCAGCTCCTAATGGTGACAAAGCAACAAAATATAAAAGTAAGAATACTAACAGACATTGGAACTTTTGTAATAAAGATGGTCATGATGAGTCTAAATGTTTCAAGAAGATGGAAGCCTTAGAAGCAACGATGAAGAAGCAAAACATCAGTATTGATTCTTCTTCTTCTTCTTCTTCTCATGGACATGCACTTTCTGCTTCTCATTTTTCCTTCAATACATCTTCTACTACTACTTCTTCTTCTGATGAGTGGCTTATTGATTCAGGAGCATCTTATCATATGGCTAAGGATAAAGCCATATTTTCTGCTCTAAATGAATGTAACACCAAGATAATATTTGTTGGTGATGATAGATGTCTTAGTGTTGTAGGATCTGGAAAAATTCAGGTAGAAAATGGTCATTTCAATAATGTATTATGTGTTCCAAATATTTCTTGTAACCTTCTATCAGTATATCAAATCACTCATTCAAGTGAAGGTAAAACCGTCGATTTTTCACCTCACCAAGTTGTAATCAAGGATCTAAAATATCCTAAGCATGTTCTTGCAAATAGAATTGTTGATGATATTACCAGGTTGTACAAGTTTGAAAACTTTGGGTCATCATCTTTTTCATCAGTTTTTGTTGCTCATAGCAATCCCTTGAGAAAACTTTGGCATGTGTGGTTTGGTAATCTAAACTATCGCTCATTGAAACAACTATGTAATCAACAGATGGTGACTGGTCTTCCTCTTGTTTCATGCAGCGATGGTGTTTGTGCCGGTTGTGTTCTCAACAAACATCATCGTGAAAGTTTTGACAAATGTGCCTCTTGGCACGCCTCGGGTCCTTTGCAGCTTGTTCATAGCGATTTATGTGGTCCACTTTCTTCTCCTTCTTTTTCTAGGTGAAAGTATTTCTTAACTTTCATTGATGACTTTTCCATACGTACTTGGGTTTACTTCTTAAAACTCAAGAGTGAAGTTTTTGACAAGTTTTTGGCCTACAAGGCCCTTGTAGAAAAGCAATTTGGACATCAAATTCAAAGGTTAAGAACAGATAATGGAGGCGAATATGTGAAAAATAATTTTACAAGTTACTACACTACAGAGGGAATCCAAATGCAACACATTGTTCCATATACACCACAACAAAATAATGTTGCTGAGAGAGAGAACTGCACATTAAAAGAAATGGATAATCGTATGATCCAATCTAAGGGATTAAGTCTACAGTATTGGGCAGAAGTAATCAACTGTGAAAATTTCATAGTCAATTGCACTCCCACAAAGGCTCTGAAAAATAGAACACCGAAAGAAGATTGAACTAAAATTAAATGAGATGTAAGTCACTTCCGTGTATTTGGAAGTATAGCATGGGCTCACATTCCTGATGAGAAAAGGAAAGCATTGCAGCCTAAAAGTGAGAAGTGTATATTTGTTGGTTATTCTGAAGATGTCAAAAGTTATAGACTTCTTCAACCACATTGTAATGAAATTATTCTTATAGGAGATGTTAAATTTGATGAAAATATCTTGGCCTGCGAGCCTAATTTGTCGGTTGTGCCTTCTTCGGCCTGTGAGCCATCTTCGACGTTTGTGCCTTCTTCTACTCCTATTCTAGATTCTTCTTCAGACGATGAAAGTAAGGATGAAAATCCACCTCTGCCTACTGACATTCCTCCAGATGACTCCTTTGAACCTAAACAAGCACCAATTCCACCGCTTCCTAGATGGGTTCGTTCAACACGAGAAGCAACTAGTGATCTTGTCGGTGATCCTTCAGATCAACGTCAGACACGTTTACAGTTCCAGGAAGCCTCTTCTCTTTTGGCTCAAGTTTTAGAAAGTCATGATCCAGAGACATTTGCAGAATTTTTAGGTCTTCCAGATTGGGATACATCAATGAATGAAGAGTATCATTTTTTAATGGAAAATGATACTTGGGATCTTGTACCTCTTCCAAAAGGAAGAAAAATTGTTAGATGTAAATGGGTATATAGAACTGAGTATGCATCAGATGGAAGTGTTGAAAGACACAAGGCTCGGTTAGTTGCCAAAGGATTTTCCCAAGTTGAAGGTATTGACTATAATGAAACCTTTTCCCCTGTATCCAAAATAAATTCCATCCGCCTTGTTCTTGCCCTTGCCGCCTCACATAAATGGGAGGTTCATCAGATGGATGTTAAATATTCCTTCTTGCATGGCGATTTGAAAGAAGAAATCTACATGGAAAAACCTCCTAGCTATGTCCAGAATGACTCTAGCCTTGTTTTTCGCCTCAAGAAATCTCTTTATGGTCTCAAGCAAGCTCCCCGGGCTTGGTATGCCAAAATGGATAGCTTTCTTATTGCCACTGGATTATTTAGATGCCATTTTGATCCTAATGTCTATACAAAGAAAGTGGGAAGCCATATCATAATCCTTTTTCTTTATGTTGATGACCTTATCCTTACTGGTAGTGACTCAAAACTTTTAAACCATGTGAAAACCAGCCTTAAGAAGAAATTTGAAATGACAGACTTAGGAGTTTTGCACTATTTCCTTGCTCTTTATGAAAACCAATGAAGGATTTTTTCTTTCCCAGTCTAAGTATACTTGTGACCTTCTTCGTTGCTTTCACATGGATGATTGTAAACCAACCCCTTCTACCTTCCAGTCTGGATTCAAGTTTTCTTCCACCTGTACTTCTCCTAAAGTTGATGCCACCCTATATCGTTAGTTAGTTGGTAGCCTCTTATACTTGACTCATACATGTCCTGATCTTTCCTTTTTTGTTGGTCTTCTTGCCCGGTATAGGAAAACACCCCATGAAATCCATTGGAAGGCAGATAAAAGGATACTTCGCTATGTTCATGGTATAGTTCAGTTTGGGATACATTACAGTTCAGGGGGGACTCCCTTATTGGTTGGTTTCACTGATTCATATTGGGCTGGCGACCCCGATGATCGGAAGTCTACTGCAGGTTATGTTTTCAGACTTGGTTCAAGACCTCTCACTTGGGCCTATAAGAAACAACAGGATATTTCACTTTCTTCAACAGAAGCAGAGTACCGAGCAGAGGTAAATGAAAGTCAGGAAGCCCTGTGGCTTCGACAGATCCTTTTAGAGTTTGGATTCCAGCACCAACATCCGACCATCCTTTCGTGTGACAATCAGAGTGCCATCAAACTTGCCAAAGACCCAATTCAACATCAGCATAGCAAAAACATCGAGCTACACATGCACTTCATCAGAAAGCTCATTCATGATCAAGTTACTGAAGTGCTCTTTTTCCCTACGGAAGATCAAGTTGCAGACATTTTCACAAAGTCTCTTAAAGAAGTGAAGTTTTCCAAACTTCAATCTATGTTAGGAGTTCAGGAAGTTGTCCTTAAGGGGGGATAGGCTCTAATTCCTTCTTCCTTCTCCTATTGTGTCACTATTGTAAATCCTTCAATCCTGTCCCAAGTTGTTCTTAAGGGGGGATGTTAGGATATTTAGATGCTTAGGAGTTAGTTAAGATCTACTTGGTCTAATATGTCGTTTGGTAAAAGTGTGTTTCTTTAGTATGAATTAGTGTGCATTTGTGGTTAGGAAATCCGACGGTCACAATATGTTCCCGACATAGAGTGATCCGATGGTTCATAATCTCCTCGATCTTAAGGACCATTTATCCGTGGCTTAACACCCAATTGGTCCATGATCTCTATTTAAAGAGAATGGGGGGTCATTTGTTGATGATCTATTGTGAGAAACTCTCTTGTAAAATCTCTTTGTAATCTTTTTCTTTTCATTAATAAACTACTCCAACATGTCGTGTTGGCGAGGGCCATGGATGTTTTCCCGTAGGGGTTTTACCACGTGAAAACATCGGTGTGTTGATCTTTCATTTGGTTATGTGAATGGTTACTGAAGGTGTTCGTCCTCTATTGTAATACATGTGTTGTCGAACAATTCGAAGGAAGGGAAAAGACCTAGGCAAGTTACAAATAAGCATATGCGAGGAGGCAGGACGCTGCCAAGTATGATGGGAAAGAGTCTAGTTTGGGATTTCTTTTATTTCACTTGTTGTTATGAACACTGGAAAGGTGTGAGACAAGGAGAAAAAGTGACTGAATTTGAGGGACAATGTTGTAGAGGGATTTCCATGTTCACCCTTATGGACTCATGGTCATGCTAGGGGGTGAATCGGGCAAGTAATCGTTGCTTCTCGGTTCTACGGTTGGGAGGAACGTGGTTGTTCCATTTGTTTTCTCCACAAGTTTAGTTCAGATATGTTACTCTAAACTCTATCTGTCTGAATGATTTTTTTATTGGATATATTATACATGTTATAGCTATACAAAAAAGAGTTCTAGTATCTGTTTTAATGATCGTATAACTGTTCTAAGTCTTTTCCTGTACTTAAATATTCATTATTCTACCTCTGTTGGACAAATTGGTTATTTCTCTAATGGGATCCTGAACAATGATATGCATGCAATAAACTAGACAATGGCTATTCGAAAATCAGTGAATAGACTATAGGATTTAATTGTAGATTTATTTTCTGGAAATCAATTTTCATAAAAATAGAATCGAATATGTTTCAATGAATGAACAAAGCTAATATATGTGTATATATGTTTCAAACTTTAACCAGAATCGAGTTTATATATATCAATGAACGAATAGAGATATTATATGTGTTTATATGTTTCAAAACTTTAAACAGACTCGAATATACATATCAATAAATGAACAGAGCTATTATACTCATATACATATGTTTCAAACTTTAACAGAGTCGAATATGTGTCAATGCACGAATAGAACTATTACATGCATATGCAGATTCAAAATTTAAACAAAACATAATATTTATCAAGGAACGAACAACACTGATATATGCATTTATTCCATTCTATAAATTTAATTCGAGGAAAACATAATTCATTTATATAGTCTAGAACGATGAAACATAGGGGAGTGAACAATATCCAGGGAGTAGGACTATCCTCAATGGGATGATTTAATCATGATAGCATCATACTACAGGGAAGTGAATCAATGACTTTGTTGATACATCTTTAACGTTGACACTTCCTACTTATTCTATACACAGAAAGAATACAAGAATTTTAGGGCTGTGGCATTTTCCATTTAGAATAACTAGCAAACAATTGCTTCGTCTTTTTCAGAAAGTTTTTCCAAGGAAAAATCCAGAGTAGTGAAATAAATTAGGAGGATACAATCTACCAAAAGGACAAAAATACTACAAAAGAAAACATAGATTTTTGGATTGTGAAACCTACATCCGAACGATTCCTTTAGGGAAAAAATCCAAATAGACAGTTTTCGATAGTAGAAGGCTACCTAGAATGTCATCAACAAAATCCAGTAATGACGACCTGTATAACTAGTAAAAATTGTTATGAATACATTAAATCATAGGGGTAATGTACAGGACGCCGAAGATAAGTCTTTTTCCAAAGTAGTTATCACAACATAAACACTACAAACAGAATCGTGACTTCCATGCTTGATTTAAGAAGCGAATTGAGAGGCATTTTTATGGAACCCAAGAACCTTTGTCACGTTGAGAAGAGGTCAATACCTGCGCTGAGGACTGAACATCCCTACACTTGGGCATCAGAGGAAAGAATTAGAAAAGTATTAAACTTCATTTTATAAAATTGAATGTATAGTTTGAGATCCACAGGGATGCCATACTACTTAACTTAAAACACCACGACCTCTAGTGGTCATGCCTAGTTTTGTAACGTGACCCTGTCAGGGAAGAATGATGCCTGGAACTTCTAGTGGGTACCTCGTAACAAAAAAAAGTCCCACCATTAATACAAAGATACCCCTTTTGCACATAATTTAAACAAATAATTAACAGATGAAATAACACTGTGAATTCAAGAAGATCAATCTATTATAAAAAAAAAACTCAGTACGAACAAATATGAAGACATGCTCAGGAAAATATATATGGAAAATAGACATGCTTAGGAAAATACCCCAACTCACTAAGAGATAAATTACCAGAAGGCCACCACTATACTACAAATAAAGTGCATCAAACACAGAGGAGGACAGTTACGACAAACCCTTTTATTTCTCTACAACGTATGAATGAACCCTTTCTATGCTACACAATTGTGACCTTTGAAACAGTTTCCAATCTCAGAGTGAAATAAAAGCGCCGGTAGAAACCCATGGGACACAAATAGAGGGCATAGGATCACGGTGGTATAGTGTAGGAGTTCTCCGCATTATCCTCTGTTGTAGTCTACATTAGAATGATGGGAGAAATCGCGTAGACTCTGAACCTAATACAGGAAGTAAATATTTTCTTAAACACACCCCATGAACCCTATGTTTTTGTTTTAACTTGGGATTCGATAGTTCCATAGAATCTTTCCAAGTAGACATATGTTGTTGCTGACTTTGCCAATGATGGTCGCAGAGGTGGTAACCCTTCCCCATGCAACAATGCGTAGTACAAAACCCTCCTCTTCGAAATGACAAGAACATGAATGAGACTGGAAAAAATCTAGAGGGATGAATACAACCCTTAACCATCTCGGAAGTATAATCCATGTGCTAGGGCTTGGATGGCTCATCACAATTGGGAAGAATAGGAGGATGAGGCGTTGGGACTGAGGCCCAATTAATTCCAGGACATAGTCTTAACTCCTCTTAACAGATGCACCTGCCTTCCTTAAATGTTGAAGATACAAAGTTAAACAACAGTATAACCATGACTATCCAGTGTAAATGATCGTTCATTACACCTTGACTTTGATGTGATCCTTCATTTACACCAATAGGACAAGGAGGGGTAGTTAGTTAGTTACACAGTGACCTAAGAGGGACGAGTCGAGGCTCTGTTTGTTATGGTGGAGACACAAATCGTATCATGACTAAAATGAAACATCAGAGAAAGTGCATTGTTACCCACTCTTAAATTCACCTTTCATAACAGTAGTCATTCCTGGTACACCCTTGGTTTCTAATGTTGACTCATCTAGGTAGGAGTACAAGTAATTAATGTCAGGGTTATAAAAATGTGCGTGCAAAGTCCAATTCAGCCTGAATCCCTTAATTAGGAAAATGGAAATTCAAATCCTAGCATATGAACGAATACATCTAAATATTAATATCTATATAGTAAGATATAGGAGTAAGAAAAAAAAAAAAAACAATTTTTCGTTGGAACTTCTCATATGTGTTAAATTAATATGACAAAGGGTCACTCCAAGCCAAAAGGGAAATGTAAGTACCCATATTACGAGATGATAAACTTCTGTTATTTAGAGGATAATGTCCCTAGGAATTTTTTTTTTTTGAGAAATTTGAGGTTTATTACATATGGTATCAAAGAGAAAGTTACAACACTGGGCCTGAACAGGACCACTGTAGTGCTTAGCATATAGTTTGTTTTAGATAAAAACTAATAAATTGTGTGGTTACAAACATAAAACTTTCTCTGTTTTGGTGAATAAATATGGCAGCTCAAGACAATGCAGAAAACAAGATGGAAGAAAATCCACAGCAAAGACCTTATGGAGATACAAGGAAAAATAGTGACGGAAGCTCACCCACAGAAGTGTTCAAAACAATGAGGAACCTGATCGTTGAGCTGCAGATATTTAAAGACGTCAATGAAAAATAGAAAAAAGCACAGCAAGAACAACAAGAGATAAACAAAGTCCTACTGCGGAGTATAGTGACCAACAAAATCCGAAAGGACAATAATAATGATGAAGAAGTCAGCAAGAGAGCCTCCAAGAACTCAGGGCCAGAAACAGAAAAAGGAGATAGTTCGTTGTAAGGAACACCTCTAGCTAAGGATGGAACTAAAACTGTCAGGAAAAGAAAACAAGTAGACCACCTTGAAGGAGAATTTAAAAAGAAGCAGAGGCATGGCTATTGGAAATCGAAAAATATTTCCAAATCTACAACTATTCCAGCAACATGAAGGTCAGGACGACCATCTAGAGTATGAAAGGGAAGGCCAATATTTGGTGGCAAGATCTGAAATTGGCCAAGGGCCTAAAGGAGAAACAGTTGGAGTGGTCTGACTTTAAGAAGTATTTCAAGAAAATAATACCTTTCTAAAAATTATTATGAAAGGAAGACGAAGGAATTTTACGAGTTACGATGTGCTATGACCAATATAAACAGTGGGCAGAGTTTCCAAAGCCTGGAAGGACAAGAAACAAGATCGAATGACCCAATGGAAGAAGGGGTACCAACCAACTCTTTATCGAAATACAGCGAAGAGTTTTCTGAGAAAGGATTTTCACTCCAATCCTTTGAATGCTCAAGGCAACGAAAAACTGACAAACCTCAGAGAAAAAAGGTTTGGGGACAGATCCCACGAGCCATTGAAGTGTTGGGAATGTGTAGAACCTCATCTTAGGAGGAACTGCCCATGTTTGAGTTCAACAAACAAAATTGTTGTTCATAGCCTTCAAGAATCCTCGACAGTGGGAGACATGGGCAGGAGCCTACATCGAATAAATGTAGCCATCGACGGACGACAAGCTGACCACCAGTCCTCAGTGGTAGAAGTCGAAGGTAAAATCCAGGACACTGGAATTTCTATTTTAATTGACCCTGGAGAAACATTAAGTTATATTACTCCCAAGGTCGTAGAGTCAAATAAACTTAAGAGACTGAAGGGAGAAAAATCATGGCTTGTGCAACTAGCAACAGGTACAAAAAGAAAAGTAATTAACTATATTTCAGATTTTGAGTTCATCCTAGATGGTCAAACTATAAGGACCGATCTGAACATCCTACCACAAGGATATTACGATATGATTATTGGGATGGACATGTTGGAACGACACAAAGAAATATTAAATTTCTATACAAAGATACTTAACTATAAAGATGATTTCAGCACCACCAGGACAACCCAAGGTATACCAAAAACGGTATCAGTCAAAAAAATATCAACAATGCAACTAAAGAAATGTGTGAGAAAAGGATGCCAAGTTTATGCCATCCAAGTGATGAGTCTAGCAGAAAAGAAGAAAAAACCAAAGTTGGAATACTTTGTTGTCTTACATGATTTCAGAGACATGTTTGTGGATGAGATACTAGAATTACCCCCTAGAAGGGAAATATAATTCTCCATAGATCTGTTACCCAGTTCTGCCCCTATCTCGAAGGTGCCTTACTAGATGAGTCTACCAGAACTGACAGAGTTAAAAATACAATTACAGGAATTGTTGGACAAAGAGTATATCAGACCAAGTGTCTCACCTTGGGGAGCAGCAGTCCTCTTTGTGAAAAAAAAATATGGTACTCTAATATTGTGTATCGATTATAGACAACTAAACAAAATGACTATTAATAATAAATACCCCTTACCAAGGATAAATTATCTGTTCGATCAAGTAGGGGGGGGGGGAATATCTTTTCAAAATTGGATTTACAATCCGGTTATCATCAAGTTCGGATAAAAGATGACGACATAAACAAAACAATATTTCAGACAAGATATGGACACTACGAGTTTGTAGTCATACCTTTCAGAATCACTAATGCGCCAGCCATGTTTATGTGCCTAATGAACAGTATTTTCAGTGATTACATGGACAAGTTCGTGGTAGTATTCATCGACAATATCCTGGTCTATTCAAATATGGAGGAGGAACACGAGGAACACTTAAGAATAGTTCTGTAAACATTAAGGAAGCACAAAATGTACGACAACTTCGACAAGTGTGACTTCTATCAAAAGGAAATACAATACCTTGGACATGTAATTTCAGTAGAGGGCATTGTCGTAGAACTGGAAAAGATGAAAGCCATTATGGAATGGTCGATACCTAAAGATGTAGCAGATATATGGTCATTCATGGGAATCACCAGATACTACCGCAAGTTTATAGAAGGGTTTTCCAAGATATCCTACTCTATCACATCATTACAAAAGAAAGGAACTAGGTTTAACTGGTCATAGAAATTTCAAGACAGCTTCAAAAAACTAAAGGAATTATTGACAATGACACCCATATTGAAAGTAGCATACCCAGATAGAGACCTCACTATATGTGTCGATGCAAGTAAAGAAGGGCTAGGTGGTGTCCTAACTCAGGAAGGACATGTTATGTGGTGTCCTAACTAAGCAAGGTGGTTAGCCTCCTTAAGCGAATTTGATTTCGAGGTTAGACATATCAAGGGAAAGGAAAAACAAGTAGCAAACGATTTAAGTAGAAGAATCCATGGTTTATTTGAGATGAATATTAGTAGAGCGGAAAGTGATCTGGAAGAAAGAACAAGGAGGGCAGGTATTGATGACGAAAATTGTACTAAAATGATGGAAGAATTACCAAACAAGACCGTGAACTCAGATAAATCAGATCTAATTATTGACGAGAAGGGACTACTACGATTTAAAAACAGACTTTACATACCAGATTCAACAGGGCTAAAAGTGACAATATTGGACGAAGTGCATAAGAAGTCGTATTCTAACCACCCAGGGTACCAGAAAACAATAACAACACTTAGCAAACTATTTTCTTGGCCTGATATGAAAGGAAAAACAACGGAATACTTGGCTAGGTGCCAAGATTGTCAGCAGGTTAAGGCTGAGCACCAGCATCCAACCAGCCTCTTATAGCCATTACTAGTACCAGAATGGAAATGGGATAATATATCACTCGACTTTATAACAGGTTTTCCTAAAAATCAGAAACAAAATGACTCTATCATGGTTGTAATCCATAAACTCAGTAAGTCTTCACACTTTGTTCCTATAAAGTCTACTTTTAAATCTATAAACATTGCTGAAATATTCATGAAAGAAATCTTTAGACTGCATGGTATTGCTAAAATGGTGATTTCAGATAGAGACGTAAAATTCACCTCCGCCTTTTGGAAGGAATTGTTTGCAGGTCTCCATACCAACTTGAATTTCAGTACAAGTTATCATCCACAAACAGATGGATAGACCGAAAGGATAAACCAAATCATAGAGGATATGCTTTGCATGTACATAAGAACAAAACCAAACAAGTGGGAGGATTATATACACCTGGTAGAATTTGCGTATAACAATGGGTACCAAACTTCAACAAAGTTGAGCCCTTTTGAAGTATTGTACGACAGGAAGTGTACAACTCCAATTAGTTGGGATTACTTGGCTAACAGACTCATGGTTGGACCAGAGATGCTCCAAGAAATGGATAACATGGTAAGAAAGGTACAACATAACTTGAAGGAAGCACATGACAGACAGAAGATCTATGTAGATCTGAAAAGAAGACACTTAGAGTTTCAAGAGGGAGACCATGTATATTTGAAGGTCAAACCCCGAAAAATCTCATTGAAGCTAGGAAAATGTGCCAAACTGGCACCCAGATTTTGTGGGACCTTCGAGATACTAGCTCGAATTGGACCCATAACATATCAACTTGCACTGCCAACGAATCTAAGAATTCATAATGTATTTCATGTTTCTTTATTGAAAAAATATGTTCACGGCCCTACTCATATGATTGATTGGAACTTGGTACAGGTGGAGCCCAAAGAAAAATTCTAGGTGGAACCCCTACGCATTCTGGACCAGAGAGAAATAACGCTTTAGAATAGAGTCATCGCTTAGGTAAAGGCGCAATGGAAGCACTTTAGTCCTGAGGAGGCCACTTGGGAATTGGAGGGAGATTTGCGGAAATCTCATCCAATCTTATTCCAAGAAGGGAACGAACACTTAGAACAATGTTTTTATTGAAGGGGGAAAGGATGTGAGATACCCCCAAAAAAAAATATTTTGGGAATTTAATTTTCTCAAAAATTATTCCGTTTTTGGTAAATTCGAATTTGGAAATTTTTTTCCATTTATGGCAATTCCGAATTTCGAAATTGTTAATTGTAATAAATTATTATGATTGTTGGGTAGAATTCTGATTTGACCCAACTAACTATTTGACAATGACACTTGTTAAAAAACAAAATATTTTATATTAATTGTAGGAAGACAAATGGAATGACCATGTTGAAAGTAGTTGACCATGACTCCATGAGTGGGGAACATGTTGGAACTACCCCTGGGCTGATTTTTACAAGTGGAAAATTAATGATTTGTCCATTGGCAGCCCCTGAAAACCAAGTATTTAGGAAGCTACAAAAATTCCAAGAAAGGGAAAAGACCTAGGCAAGTTACAAATAAGCATATGTGAGGAGGCAGGACGCTACCAAGTATGCTGGGAAAGAGTCTAGTTTGGGATTGATTTTTTTTCACTTGTTGTTATGAACACTAGAAGGGTGTGAGGCAAGGAGAAAAAGTGATTGAATTTGAAGGACAGTGTTGTAGAGGGATTTCCAAGTTTACCCTTATCGACTCATGGTCAGGCTAGGGGGTGAATTGGGAAAGTAATCATGGTTTCTTGGTTCTACGGTTGGGAGGAACATGGTTGTTCCATTTGTTTTTTCCACAATTTTAGTTCATATATGTTACTCTAAAATCTATTTGTCTGAATGATTTTTTTATTGGATATACTGTACATGTTATAGCTATACATAAAAGAGTTCTAGTATCTGTTTTAATGATCATATAATTGTTGTAAGTCTTTTCATGTACCTAAATATTTAGTATTCTACCTCTGTTGGACGAATTGGTTATTGATATAATGGGATCCTTAATGATGATGTGCATGCAATAACCTAGACAGTGGCTATTCGAAATTCAGTGAATAGACTATAGGATTTAATTGTAGATTTATTTTCTGGAAATCAATTTTCATAAAAATAGAATCGAATATGTTTCAGTGAATGAAGAGAGATAATATATGCGTATATATGTTTGAAACTTTAACCAGAATCGAGTTTATATATATCAATGAATGAACAAGGAGAATATATGTGCTTATATGTTTCAAAACTTTAAACAGAGTCGAATTTACATATCAATGAACGAACAAAGCTATTATATGCATATACATATGTTTCAAACTTTAATAAAGTCGAATATGTGTCAATGCATGAATAGAACTATTACATGCATATGTATATTCAAACTTTAAACGAAAACAAATATTTATGAAGGAACGAACAACAATGATATATGGATTTATTCCATTCTGTAAATTTAATTCAAGGAGGAAAACATAATTCATTTATATAGTCTAGAACGAAAACAAAATCCAGGGAGTAGGACTATCCTAAAAGGGACGATTTAATCATGCTAGAATCATACTACAGGGAAGCAAATCAATGACTTCGTCGATACATATTCAACGTTGACACTTCCTACTTATTCTGTGCATAGAAAGAATACAAGAATTTTAGGGCTGTGGCATTTTCCATTTAGAATAACTAGAAAACAATTGCTTCATATCTTTCAGAAAGTTTTTCCAAGGAAAAATCCAGAGTACTGAAATCGATTAGGAGGATACAATCTATCGAAAGGACAAAAATCCTACAAAAGAAAACATAGAGTTTTGGATTGTGAAACCCACCTCTGAACGATTCCTTTAGGGAAAAAATCCAAATAGACAGATTTCGATAACAGTAGACTACCAAGACTGTCATCAACAAAATCTAGTAATGATGGCCTGTATAACTAGTAAAAATTGTTCTGAATACATTAAATCATAGGGGTATTGTATAGGCTGTTGAAGATAAGCCTTTTTCCAAAGTAGTTATCACAGCAGAAACATTACTAAGAGAATCGTGACTTCCATGCTTGATTTAAGAAGCGAATTGAGAGGAATTTTTATGGAACCCGAGTACCTTTGTCACGTTGAGCAGAGGCTGATACCTGCACCGAGGAGTGAACATCCCTGCACTCGGCCATCAAAGGAAAGTTTTAACAAAGTATTAAACTTCATTTTATAAAATCGAATGTATAGTTTGAGATCCACAGGGATGTCAGACTACTCGACTTAAAACACCACGACCTCCAATGGTTGTGCCTAGTTTTGTAATGTGACCCTGGCTAGGAATATTGATGCCTGGAACTTCTGGTGGGTACCTCGTAAAAAAACAAAGTCCCACCAATAATACAAAGATACCCCTTTCACACAAAATTTAAACAAATAATTAATAGAGGAAATAACACTATGAATTCAAGAAGATCAATCTATTATAAAGAAAATCTTTGTACGAACAGATATGAAGAATGCGAGGAATGAAATTATATATATATATGAACAATAGACATGCTTGGGAAAATACCCCAACTCACTAAGAGATAAATTACCAGAAGTCCACACTTATACTACAAATAAAGTGCATCAAACACAGAGGAGGACAGTTACGACAGATCGTTTTATTTCTCTACGACGTATGAATAAACCCTTTCTGTGCTACATAGTTGTGACCTTCGAAGCATTTTCCAATCTCAGAGTGAATTAAAAGAGCCGGTAGGAACCCACGAGACACAAATAGAGGGCACAGGATCATGGTGGTATAGAGCAGGATCTCTCGGTATTAACTTCTGCTACAGTCCACATTAGAATGATGGGAGAAATCACGTAGACTCTGAACCTAATACAGAAAGTAAAGATTTTCTTGAAGACACCCCATGAACCCCATGAATCTTTCCAAGTAGATGGATGTTGTTGTTGACTTCACCAATGATGGTCGCAGAGTCGGTAACCCTTCCCTGTGCAACAATTGGTAATATAGAACCCTCCTCTTTGAAATCACAAGAACATGAATGATATTTCCAAAACCATAGAGGGACAAATACCACCCTTAACCATCCGAGAAGTACAAGCCATGTGCTAGGGATTGGATGGCACATCAGGATTGGGAAGAACAGGAGGACGAGGCATCGAAGACTAAGGCCACATTAATTCCAGGACAAAGTCTTAACTCTTCCTAACAGATGCACCTACCTTCCTTAAATGTCGAAGATACGAAGTTAAACAACAGTATAATGATCGGTCGTTACACCTTAACTTTGAAGTGCTCCTTCCTTTACACCAACAGGACAAGGAGGGGTAGTTAGTTAGTTACGCAGTGCCCTAAGCAGGACGATTTAGGGCTATGTTCGTTACGGTGGAGACACAAATCGTATCATAACTAAAATGAAACATCAGAGAAAGTGCATTTTTACCCACTTTTAAATTCACCTTTCATAACAATAGTCATTCCTGGTACGCCCTTGGTTTCTAATGTCGACTCAGCTAGGTAGGAGTACAATTAATTAATGTCAGGGTTATAAAAATGTTCATGCAAAGACCAATTCATCCTGACTCCCCTAATTATGAAAATGGAAATTCAAATCCTATCGTATGGGCGAATACATCTAAGTATTAATATCTATATAGTAAGATATAAGAGTTAGAAAAAAAAAAGCCAATTTTTTCGTTGGAACTTCTTGTATGTGTTAAATTAATATGACAAAGGGTCACTCCAAGGCAAAAGGGAAATGTAAGCACCCATCTTATGAAATGATAAACTTCGGTTATTTAGAGGATAATGTCCCTAGGAATTTTTTTGAGGTTTATTACATAGGGGCTGAATCGGGTAGTAAGTCGATGGAGAAGTCTATTTCCCTTCTAGGAGGCAATTCTGGTATTTCATCCACAAACATATATCTGAATTCACGTAAGAAAGCAAAGTCCTCTAACTTTGGCTTATCTTATTTTCCTAGTAGATTTGTCACTCGGATGGCATAAACCTAGCATCCCTTTCTAACACATTTATTGAACTACATCGTTGAGACTTGTCTGACTGATACAGGATTTGGTATGCCTTGGGTTGTTCTAATGGTGTCAAAATCATCTTTATAGCTAAGTACTTTAGTATAACAGTCTAGTATTTCTTTGTGTTGTTCCAACCAATCCATTCTGATAATCATATTGTAAGATCCTAGTGGTAGGATATTCAGATTTACTCTTATATTTTGACCATCTAAACGGAACTCAAAATCCAAAACAAAGTGAACTACTTTCCTTTTAGTACCGGTCGCTAGTTGTAAAAGCCATGGTTTTGCATGCTTTAGTTTCTTAAGCTTGTTTGACTCTGCCACATTAGGTGTAACATAACTTAATGTAGCTCCAGGGTCAATTAAAACAAAAAATCATGTATTATTGATTTTACCTTTGATTTCTACCACCGACGACTGGTGGTCAACTTGTCAACCATTGATGGCTGCATTTAATCTAATGTAGGCTCCTTCCCACGTCTCCCACTATCGAGGCTTCTTGCAGATTATGAACAACAATTCTGTTTGCTGAAATCAAACGTGGACAATTCCTCCTTAGATGAGGCTCTTTGCATTCCCAACACTTTAGTGGTTCGTGGGAACTGTCCCCAAACTTATTAATTCCCAGGTTTATTGGTTTACCGTTATTCTGCGTATTCGGGTGACTGAAGTGAGAATCTTTTCTCAGAAAACTTTTTACTACATTTTGATAAGGAGCTGGCTGGTACCCCTTCTTTTGCTGGTTCATTCGATCTTGTTTCTTATCCTTCCAGGCTCTAGGAAACTCTACCCGTTGTTTATACTAGTCATACCACATTCGCGCTTTTCTGAATACTTCGCTCAAGGATTTGGGGTTGTTAAACTTGATTCTGTCCTTGTAGGACTGTGGTAGGCAGCTTAGAAATCATTGGATTTTTACCTTATCCTCTCTTATGTATGGTACAAACCTTAATAGTTCTAGAAATTTGTTTATAAGATCCTCCATTGTCATTAGTTCGAGTCGTAACTTGTAAAATTCTTTCGTCATCCTTTCATAATAATTTTCAGAAAGGTATTATTTCTTGAAATACTTCTTAAAATCAGACCACTCCAATTGTTTCTCCTTTAGGCCCTTGGCCAATTTCAGATCTTTCCACCATATACTGGCCTTACCTTTCATATTGTAGATGGCCATCCTGACCTTCCTGTTGCTGGAATAGTTGTAGATTTGGAAGTAATTTTTGATATCCAATAGCCATGCCTTTGCTTCTTCCCCAGTCCTAGATTCTCCATCAAAGATATATGGTTTAATCTTTTTAAATTCTCCTTGAAGGTGATCCACTTGTTTTCTTTTTCGGTCCGTTAGAATTTTATCTTCAGCTGCAGGTGTTCCTTCAGACGAACTATCTCCTTTTTTTTCTTCTAGTCCTGAGTTTTTGGAGGCTCTCTTGTTGACTTCTTTGTCGTTGTTCTTGTCTTTTGGGATTTTCTTGGTCACTATACTGCGTAGCACGACTTCGTTTATCTCTTGTTGTTCCTCCTGTTCTTTCTTCAACTTTTCATTATCGACTTTAAAAACATGTAGTTCAACAATAAGATTCCTCATTGTTTCCAATACTTCTATGGGCGAACTACCGTCATTGTTCTGTCTTGCATCTTGAGGGGGTCTTTGTTGTGGATTTTCTTCCATCCTATTTTTTGCATTGTCCTAAGATGCCATGATTAATCACCAAAATAGAAAGAGATTTGTGTCTGTAAACAAAAGATTTATTAGTTCATATATAAAACAAAATATCTATTAAGTAATTAAAGTGGCCCTGTTCAGGCCCAGTGTTGTAACTTTTTCTCTGATACCATATGTAATGAACCTCATTATCATACAATTTTTTATTTTTTTTTGTTTGCTATTTTCTTTTAATAACAGAATGTATACACTTATTATAGGATTGGTTCAAATTTTGTTCGTAAAAAGGTTCTTAAAGAGGAAAGTTTCTAAGTTCTACCTACCATAAGAGTTCCCTCTCTTTTTCAAATTCTTTTACCCCTTGATATTATGGATCATAAAAAAAAAGGGTCTCACAAATCCTACTATGATTTCCTCAAATAAAAACATAAGACTCCTACCATTTCCGTGCATGTATATCTTGATTAAAATTTAAACTAGGAGACTTTATTTGGTTTACCCATCATACGATTCATCGAGACGGGTTCTATTACTATGTCATGATCAAATTTCATTCTCTTAGTACAGAGTTGGTTTGTGAATTAGTTACTTACTTCCATATGTCAAATGGATAATTCATGACTAGGATTAGACTATTCATTTGTGCTAAACCCGAGGAAGGACAAGGGGTTTTACTCTTAACATAACACTTATTAAGTAGGTGGGATGATTCTCTATCTAGCAGTTAAAACTCTGTAAATTTCATTAAAGGTGGCCTGCGAGCTCCAATTGAAACTACTAGGATTTTTACCCCATATGGCATACTGTCTCTGACACTGTCACATGGCCACCTACTCTTTGTGCCCTCCTCATTTACTCCAAGGTTGATAGGATATTGATTAGGGTTGAAGTGGTTTCACAATTGTCATTGTTGAGTTTCTGTGAGGCGGTCCTATGAACCCACCTGGGAATCGCAGAGTATTTCCATGGTAGCCGCTCTAAATTGTAACAACTGGCGCAGTCCTTGCCCCTGGTAAGTATTTGTCTCAAAACGCATTATTTGCAAGTTGTTTAGAAGAGATAGTGCACCCAGCTTCCTCTGTAATGTTTATGAGGTTACCTTAAACCCTGGAGGGGAAATTCCTTCGAATTGATCTCTTGTTTATTTTCTTTGTTTGTTGGCTTTTAAGGGGGTATACTCAGTTTTTTTCTATTCAGTTTCAGAAGAAAGGGTTTATAACCTCCTAGTGTATTTTCTACAATATATATCTTTGTTTCCACGTTTTAGGAAGTGTGTATCCGTTCGTTTCCTTGTTTAGGTTTTGGGAGAAGGTTTCTGTAGCCTCCTCGATTATGTACGATGTCAATCCCTTTGATGGTTGACGAGGATTAATGCCTCTGCAGGGTTTTAAATAGCTTCAGTCATGTTATACTTTTGCAATGCTTCCAATATTA
Source organism: Picea engelmannii (assembly GCA_009831015.1). NCBI lineage: Eukaryota > Viridiplantae > Streptophyta > Pinopsida > Pinales > Pinaceae > Picea > Picea engelmannii. The sequence goes on along the minus strand of ML820520.1, from coordinate 53,748 downwards.
TTTACAATAGGTGATACACTCATCGTGCTCTACCTGATTTGGTTAAATAGTTGGAATAAATCACTGTAATGTTTGAAATTCATAAGATTATTGTTACTGTTTATTTTTGTCCCTTCCCTATTATAGAATCATTACTTGTTGTGTATGCACCTCCTCCTTGTAATATTTCTTCGTTTCAGGGCTTATATAATACATTAATGATGGGCCCTATTTTGATACGAGGGTACCCATCAACGAATTAACATGTTATCCACCCTCAGCTAGGCATCTATCCAGTTTGGGAAAAGAGACAAGTAAACCCGAGAGTTATGCCAACCTATCAAACAGAAGTTAAGTAGGTTTACATATTATTTCCTTACTGACTGTTAGTTATTTTTGTTAGTATTTCATTATTTTTATGTGTGTTTATTGATAATTTAAATGTTAATTCTTTAGTATTCTCATCCACTTATGGATCTTGGATGTTGGGTACCCACTTCTAGCACAAAAGGTATTCAAGTTCCTTGTAGGCCTTCCATAATTCCTACATTGCCTGGGCACGGTCTCTTCCTGGATTTTTTTTGAGATGTTTGATATATTTTTATTCTATGCCTTCAATGGTTGGGATGAGGAGGTCCTTCGATTGCTTCTTGATCTGTCCTCTGTATGTAACTGTCATTATACAGGACTTTTTTTTCAATCGAATAATTTACTGCGTTGGATATTTTTATCCCAGTCGTTCCCCTATCTATTCTCATTCCAACTTGTAAATCGATTTGTCGTTACTATTGATTAGAATGTATTTGGCTACAAATGTTTACACAGTCCCTAATTCCTTTCAGTATGGTGAAAAGGAACCTGAAGTAATTTTTTGGGTTTTTAACTTGTAAAAGGATTCTATTACATCGAAACTTAATATTATAATTAAATTTAGATCATAAGTCTCCTCATATGAATTGTCTTATTTTTCCTTTGGAATACTACTTCACAATATGACTCTATGTTTTTCCTTTCAGAGTTTTGGAAAAGATTTTCTCCTTACTCTCTACTCACGACTCCATATAAAAGTTTGGCAGTCTCGTGGACTACCATTTCCCTTATGAACTTGTCACTATTAAGCTATCATAAATTACTAGAACAAATTATATTCCTTTACTGTTACAATTCATGGAAACAAAATCCTGATAATGCTTGGCAGGGTTAGAATTGTTTAACATTTGTTTTAAACACAACTAAACATAGTTGACTAGACCTGGTCATTTCCGATTCATTATTAATTCCCCGCTAATCTATATACATATCTATATGTCTATACGTGTATATATTTACTATAATTTTTATTGTAATGGAGTCTTAAACCTTTCAGAATTATTTCATACGTCTATACATACATACATACGTATATATATATATATATGTGTGTGTGTGTGTGTGTGTGTGTGTGTGTGTGTGTGTGTGTGTGTGTGTGTATCTTATTCCCTGACTCTATTTTAACCTGTTTTCTTCAGATTCAAAGTATCACCTACGTAGAACCCCTATTGCATACTGTGTATTTTTTGGTAGTTTTAACTCTGCATGTTCTATATTCAAGTAAAGAATAATTTATGTGTTACAGACTGGATTTACTTTGAAATTTGAACTTATGCGATTATTATTGGAGGCTCGATGTGTATTATAAATATCTACAGGAAGTATCGTTCAACATAGCTGTTGTGATGTTTGAACTTAATCAGATCACAAAAACAATTAAGATTTTCTTTACTTAACAGAATGAATCAAAGAAAAGTGTAATTCAATAGTTTATCTAGTTAGGAGGAAAAAATCTTCTACAGATCTTGTCTTACTAGTGAAATACTTAATAAGCTTAGAATTCACACAACAATCTGCCTCATAAAACAAATTCATTTCTAGGCTAAGATGAGGATGTATTTAGTAGGTCTTTCCTTCTATAACATTCGACCAGAATATAATCATAGCAATCAAATTATAGAACATAGCAGTTACCCAGAATTTATTCATAGCAACAAACAAATTGAAGAATATAACATTTAACGAGAGAGAGAGATAGGATAGCATATCTGAATCAAATTGCGGGCAGACAAAGCGAACATCCACGTTCCACCCAACCATAGAATAGGGAAGCCAAAATCACTTGCCCGATTCACCCCCTAGCCTAACCATGAATCCATGAGGGAGAACTTAAAATATCCTCTTCAACACTGTCCTTCAATTCAGTAGGTCCCTCTTGCCTCATACCCATTCAATTCTCATAACAGAAAGGAAAAAAAATCATTAGTCTCTTTCCCAGCATACTTGGAAGCATCCTGCCTCCTCACATATGCTTATTTATCAATTTTCCTAGGCCTTTTCCCTCCCTTGGGAATTTCTGCATCTTTCTAAATCCCTGATTTTCAAGGGCTACCAATGGCCAAATCACTGATTTTCGACTTGTAAAAATCAGCCTAGAGGTAGTTTCAACATGTTCCCCTCTCATGGAGTCATGGTCAGCTAAAATTTAACATGGTTGTTCCATTTGTCCCTTGTAATCAATATAAAATATTATGTTCTCATACAAGTGTCATAGTCAAATAATTAGTTGGGACAATCAAATCTCTGACCAACATTCATAATTATTTATTACAATTGTTAAATTTGAAATTTGGAATTGCCATAAATGACAAAAAAAATCCAATTTCGAATTTACTAAAAATGGAATGAATTTCCAGCAAATTTTAAATTCAAAAAATATTTTTATTTTTGGGGATGTCACATTCAAAATATTGAGCCATCTGAATTTGTGGGTGACAATAATTTTCTTGCAAATTTGGTTGATAATCTGCAACCTTTACCTGCTGTTGTTGGATGTGTGTCTCCTCTCCCAAATTTTTGAGCTAATATCCATCCACCAACATAATCAATTAGAACTATTTCACTTGGAACAACTAAGGTATTTGAGTGCCATAATTCTTTGTCAAATTTCTTCAACAACATTTGATATATAGATTACTAAAATTAGTAAATTAACATTTTCTTTTCTCTTTTTTGCAACACACTAACCATTCCAAGCGATGCATAGAAATCAACGACCAATATATTCCAGCAACACATGTTCAAACTCAATGGGAGAATTCTCATAACCTTGGTCCACGTCAACCAAGACCATCTTATGAACATTTTAATGTAATTGTTCTACATCTGCATTCCTTTTTTTTTATTTTTCCTTCTCTTGTAAGTTACTAAGTTGGAAATTAACATTTTAATATCTTTTTTTACTAGGAGACCATTCAATGCAATCAAAATGGAGATATGCACTCCATAAATTCAAGGGAAAGAAATGTTGGAAGCAATGGAACAATTCCTCTTGGACCAAATTTGGGTAGGGCCTCTGACATTGGTCCTGGACATGCTCTGTTGTCTAGAGTTCATATCCATCAAGTGAATCAACCTACTTCCCATCAATTTCATACAAAGATGATCGAAGTTCATAAAAAATTTCGAGCTAAGATTCATAGCCTATCCATTGTGAAAATGTGTTATGTTTGTCGTGAATCTTATCCTGGAATCCAAGTTTTGAGATGGTCTGAAGGTCCTATCTCCAAAAGCTGCAAATATGAGAGAGCTTCCCACAATTTATCTCGATTGAATAACATGGATCCAGGTGACCAACCTCATGTTCTAAGTTTTCTTACCCAAGTTGAAGAGATGCTAATATCAAGGGTTAATTCAATATTGCAAGTGACACATGCTCATGGTGGGAAATATAAATATAGTGGTCAAACAATTAGCTTTCCACAAGATATTTCCACGATTGCAAAAAACCTTCCACGACGTGTTGAATATATTAACATGTGGTGCACAATCTAAACAATCTAGGAGATGTGGTGCACAATCTAAACATTATGAATGCTATGTAAAGAGATCACGAGTTTTGGATGCATTGCGTTACAAAATTCAAATGGATAAATATTATAGGGATGTTCAAATCAACATGGATTCACTTGATTCTCTCCCTGAAAGGCCAACAGATGTGTCAAGTAGGTTTAAATTTGTTGATTGTGATATTTAAGAAATAAAGAGTAATGTTTTTGACAATC
>ML820520.1:35007-49575 GCA_009831015.1 Picea engelmannii | reverse complement strand
GTTCAAGTGCTATTTCTGTTGCTATTTCGTATATCATTTCTGTGTATTGTGAAGATTATGCTGGATATTTCACTGTTATTCTGTTATTTCTAGCATTTCGTTTCTGTTCTGCATATTTTATATATCTGGTATCTTGCAATGTTCATAATGTTGATCTTCTTGCAATGTGGTGCGCTAATGTTGATTATCATCCTATGGTTTCTTGACATTTTATCTTGAAATATATTGCAAAGTATGCTTCCAAGGAAGAAAAGAGATTAGAAAGTTACCAAGATATGTTGACTAGAATTTCAAATGAAAGCGGCTCAAAAGCTCCTGTATTGTGTGCATACAGAAGGTTCCTTGTTGAAACCCTTGTTGATCGTTACATTGGTGCATAAGAAACATGTCATATGTTATTGAAACTACCTCTTGTTATTTGCAGTGGGAAATTCTTTTCCTTAAATGTTGGTAGAAAGGTTTTCAAGAAAGTATCAAATGATCCCCATCCATTTTCATCTCCAGATAGTTTTCTTGAAATATATCAAAATCGACCTTCATTTCTTGATCATTTTTCTATGATAGAAATAGAAATATCTTGGACCTTTTATGGAAAACGTAAAAAAGAACCATGGAAACATAGATATGTTCATGCCATTATTCAATTTTGGCCACGTTTTTATTCTATTCCTAGTGAGGGTTCTGATGAATTTGAGACATTATGTTGGACTGAGTTTCTTTTGTACAAACCATTTCGTAATATTCCCAGTGATATTGGCCTTTCTAGTGAAACAGTGATTGAAAGTTGGTGCATTTTTCGATATCAAGCATGGCATGTTGATCGTTCCCTTGCACCTTCTGATATTGTTGATGAAGATGAAGATTCCCATGAAGAAGAAACCATTGTTGAAGACGATTTTGAAGAATGACAAGCTTTCTCTCGCTTGTTACCTCCAAACAATATCACAATTTCTGACTTTCAAACTCTTGTTCGAAGGGAATTTGATATATGATTTAATTGGGATCAATCGATTGTTTCAAATGATGTTGTCAAAGAAGCTATAAATTTTATAAAAATTGCCAAATCTAGGGGTGATATTGTTGAAAATTTTCTTTCCACAATTTCTTCACCAACATCCTTGTCAGAGAAACAACGACAAATATTTGATATCAAATTACAACACTCAGTTTAATATGAACATCATGAACCTCTTCACATGATTATACATGGCACTGCTGGCATCAAATTTCTCATGTTCTTTCTGCTTCAGTAGCTAATGGCCATAGTCCATTGCTTTTACTCTCTCTGACAGGAATAGATGCTTTCAATATACATGCAAAAACAATACACTCCATTCTAAAAATTCCTATCAAAGATATGAGACCACTAAAAGGACAATCATTGGAAATATTTCAAGATGAAATGAGGCATATTCGATATATTTTGATTGATGAAATGAGATTTCTAGGACCAATATTATTCATACAAATAGATTCTCGATTATGAGAAGCATTTACCCATAAAAAAACTTCTCCTTTTGGTGGTAGATCCATCATTCATGTGGGTGACCTTGGTCAATTGCCTCCTGTCAAAGATAAGCCTTTGTATGGAGGTAACATAGCAAGAAAAGTTTTATGGAAAAACTTTAACATTATTGTTACTTTGGATATAATATTTCGACAACAAGGAAATCATCCAAGGCAAGCCACTTTTTGACAACTCTTGAATAACATAAGAAACATTGAACTTGTTCTTGATGATTGGGATCTTATTATGTCATGGGTTGATATGAGTTTGCCTCCAGTGGAAAGGAGTTTATTTCATTTAGCAATTCACTTGTTCCCAACAAATGATTTGGTCACCTTGCATAATAGACAAATTTTAAAGTCATTAAATACTCCAATTGCATGATCCGTAGCTGAGCATACAAGACGAGATGAAATTGCTGGTGTTAATGATGATCAACTAGAACATGAGGTTTTGTTATGCCCTGGTCAACGTGTCATGTTGACATGTAACTTGTGGGTTGAAGCCGGCTTAGTTAAGGGTGCACTTGGTTACATTCAATGAATTTACTATACCCCTGGTACAAAGCCGCCCCAACTTCCAATGTTCACTATTTTTTTTTTATAAGTACATTGGTGTTCCTTTAGACAAAAATAATTTGAATATTGTTCCCATCACACTTGTTACAAGAGGAAATCGGAAAAAAATTCCTCTAAAGATGGCATGTTCCCTTACTACACACAAATCACAAGGGTTGACTTTAGATTGAGATACTATTGATATAGGAAAGAAAGAGCATCAAGGGTTGACCTTCACATCCATATCAAGAGTGAAATCGATAGATGTTTTGCGCATATCTCCACCTTTCTCTTTTCAACGTTATGCCAAGATGAAAAATAGTTCTTTTTTTACTATTAAGAATTAAGAAGAGAAACGATTACACTACTTATCATTGTAGCATCCCATGTAAGTACTTTATCTCTTCATAAAATCTGTGTGTTTTGCTGATTTTTTGTAATTCGTAGTTACTATTCTTCTATTAATCTTATCTTCTCTATTTTTTTTATATGTTGCATACCTTTAGTTGTTTCCTTTTACTATATCTATAACAAAAGAATATAATTATTTATATTGTTACATTCATTTACTACTAACCAATAACATTTCAGCAATCATATTATTACACGGAAATAAATGTTTATCCAATTCTCATGTGCATAGTTGGACTCTCCTACATGTAATATTTCATGCTAATATTTTTTGTAACTCACGAAGCAAATATAAGAAAATTTCCATACACACATTCTATTTCTATTTCACTTCATAGTTTATTTATTTTTGTTTGTCCTGTCCTGCAGTTATGGACAACTCAGATGCTTTGAAGTTTGGTTCTTCTTTGCATGAAATAACGCAACAAAAGAATTTTATTCATGGCATTCAATCTATGGTCACCAACCAACACCATGAACCATTTGACTTATTTGATCGATCTTTGTAGTGCTTGTCTATACTAAAGTAAATTATACAGACATATATGCATATATGTGATAGGTAAGCAGGGAGATATTTGAGAAAAGATTGGCTTCATAGACAAAATGGTCATGGTCAAGTTGATCTTAATTGGTGTTGTCGATGCCACCAATCTGGTTGCATATTAGAGTAAGATTCTAACAATTTTATGGGATTTAGATATTTTTTTATATTTTGAAACTTCATTTTTTGAAGTTTAAACATAAATATTATTTGATGCAATGTTTTTTAATTTATATATTTTATCCCTTTCCTTCTATGTTATAGAATGTTTTTGAAACTGATCAAACTTTTTGTTGTTTACATTATACATTATACTTCGAATTATTGTTGTATTTTTCTCAACCAGGATTATGGACAACAGAGATTTTCAAGATTTAGTTGGGCTCTATATCAAATCGTCGAACAAGAAGAATACTTTACTCTCTTAAAAAATTTCATCTCTATGCGAACTAATATAGAGTGTCACATATTTGATAATACATTTCATTTTTTGTTAAACTTGAAAAATTCAATGTTGCAACTACAACATATTTTTGTAATGATTGGTGTTGATGTAAACTCACCTTCCATTTATCATGGATCGATATAGTCTTTATATAGTTGTTGAATAAAATTGTAATGAATAGAGTTTACAAAATTTTGAACATATGTTTTCTTAAATTTGAAAAGAGATTTTCAAATTAGATTTCTTAAATTTCATTCAGATGTTTGTTTAAGATCAATTTAAGAAATATCCATATATCATATGACCTTTTGGATGAAAATATGATCTGAAAATATCATATGTCATTTTTCCCTTTTTAAAATTCTTCTTTCATGCATTGCTATCTTTTTAATTTCTTTTATTTATTATTATATATATTATTATATGGATTTATTTTATACCCTTATACAAGGAAACACCATTTTTTTTACTAAAAACAAATGTTTAAAGGTTCATGAGCATTAACAATGCAACACAACTCAAAAGTGATGGATTCAAATAAGTCATAGATTTTATGATGGTGCAATTTATAAGTTATATGATCCACATGTTTCATTAATATATAGAAAGAAAATTCACAATCTACTAAGGGATAAAATATCAATACTATGATCTTACCCACACCATAATATATCATGTATATATCAGTGCAAATAAGTCATAGATTTTATAATGTTGCAATTTATAAATTACATGATCCACATGTTGCATAAAGAATGCAACACAACTATAACTAATATTTAAAGTGAAAATGAAAAATGCATCCCCTGATAAAAGGATTTTATCAACACCACAATGATAAACTTTTCCCACTTTCCCACTGTCATCATCATTTGCAAATGTCTGCATCATCTACCCTTATACAGGGAAACACCATTTTTTTACTAAAAACAAATGTTTAAAGGTTCATGAGCATTAACAATGCAACACGGCTCAAAAGTGATGGATGCAAATCAGACATAGATTTTATGATGGTGCAATTTAAAAGTTATATGATCCACATGTGCCATTAATATATAGAAAGAAAATTCACAATGTATTAAGGGATAAAATCTCAATACTATGATATCAATACTATGATCTTACCCACAACATAATATATTATGTATATATCGATCCAAATAAGTCATAGATTTTATGATGTTCCAATTTATAAATTACATGATCCACATGTTGCATAAAGAATGCAACACAACTATAACTAATATTTAAAGTGAAAATGAAAAATGCATCCCCTGATAAAAGGATTTTATCAACACCACAATGACGAAATTTTCCCACTTTCCCACTATGACGCAACCCCACCCTCGGCGGCACGGTCGCTCCACCGGGACCTTCACTATCCACGGCCCGAAGGGTTCGAACCCCTCCAATTCCCCTCGAGAATTCTTTACCCACAGAAATACTACCACGCGATTCTCCCTTCGAAAATCGGGAGATCGGGTCTCGCGATATCGCGAGGTTCATGATCCTGCTCTCAGTCACTCAACCGCTGAATCCCGAGTGCCGACGGTCAACGGTCAATGCTTCGGGAAATCTCCACTCGCGACGCCGAATGCTTATATTTTGAACCTCCGAGTACCGAGGTGCCGATCCCCGATGTGAGGCCACCTGTCCTCCACTATGTCTCCTGGGCCCCACGCTGCCACGTAAATCTCGGGACTTCGCGGATCGCAGATCCACACTACCAAAGTTCCCTGCTGCTGAGAACCCCGAATACCGAAACTCCGATACCCCGGATTTGTGCCACCTGCCCCTCCGAGGATCGACGGCTCCCGCTAAATCGGAAAATCGCGGATTGCGATTTCGACGTGCATGTAATCTTTGCACTCGCCAAACTCGATTGTTGATGTGCGAGGATGATGGGTTCTCTCGTGCACCTCCAAGTTTAACCCTCTTGCAACTCCTTTGTGATCGGACGGTCAAGGTGCTTCGCAACTTCTTTCCTCAATTGAAAGTCGTCGATTCTCTTCCTCTATGAAGGGTTTCTCCGCTTCGCCACCTTCGTCCAGTGCAACTGAAAACAAAGGTGCTAATCCTTCTGAGCCTTGTTCCTCTGACTCCTTCAGAGAACTTTCCCGCGCACTCCCTGTGCTCGGTCTTCAACCACCTCCAAAAGTGATGAAGTCTTCTGGGTTCTGTGCGCTCACGCTCGCAACAGCTTCAACCTCCCCCTTCTCAGACTTTCTATTGAGACCCCAAATTCGACCTACACTCACATGCAAGGCTCGAATGATCTAACGCAGCTCTGGACAAAAGAGAACAAAAGTTCAACTACTTAGCCTCCTCAACGCACTCTATGCAGAGGTATTCAACTGCACTTGATGCAAGAATCTCCTAGCTTAAGCAAGGAAACAATTGAAAGTCATTCACTCATTCTCTTAGGTTACGAACCTGATATGCTATCACATATGCAGCATATAACAGATAAGCATAAAAAGAAGCAAACATGCAACGGCACAATATCATCAACACACAGAGATCAAACACATCCATGGAATTGAATCAAGCTTTTCCTATTAAATCAATAAATGAACATGGAGGTTCTTCACAAATTCTCTGCTCTGCTCCCTTCTTTCTCTTAGTGCTAATGTTGAATGAATGTGTAGAATAATCAACAATACAACGGAGGGTGCCTATATTTCGTTTTCCCTCTCGAAAGCTAAACTGTCTAATCTATAGTTAATTGGTTTATCTACTTGCATTAAATCTACATAAATGCCTCAGCTACCTAAGGACGAGAGCTTATATGCTCAAGGTCCATTACAATGCACAAGCGCGTTTCATCACATCATATATTAATGTTTGGCGCAGTCATATTTTACAATGTTTTCAAAATTTGAATGCTGGCGTTGTCCAGCTGTTCTTTGCTCCACGCGTTGGCTCGCTTGGTTGAGTGAGCGATGCTCCTGCATCATACTCCTCGGCTCAAAAATATTTCATGGGCTCCTCCTCATGAGCTCCTGTACAGTCTGCCCATGCTTCCGTATCACTGCCTCTGTCTCCCAGCTGGCATCCTCCACTGGGTGGTCTTTCCACTTTACCAGGTATTCAAAATACTGTTTTCTCCTGGTTTTCCTGCCTATTCTCTTGTCCAATATGCACTCCATCTGAGGTTTCTGTGCAACTAGTAATTGTTTCTGCCACTGAACCACTCGTTCCCCAGTTCCAGTGTCTGCTTCGTCAGCCCTGTATGGGTATAAATCTGAAATGTTGAATATCGGAGATATCCCAATGCCCTCTTGTAACTCAAGCTCGTATGCATTCTCCCCGAATTTCTTCAGGATTTGGCATGGGCCGATCTTCTTCATCTTGAGCTTGTTGTACGTTCCCCTTGGGAACCTTTCTTTTCTTATGTGTGCCAGAACCATATCTCCAACCTTGAACTGAAGTTGCCTCTTTCTCTGGTCGGTTCTGCGCTTATACTCTTGATTCGATTTCTGCAGTCGCTGCTTCACCTGCGTGTGAAGTTCTTTCATCGCCTCAGTGAATTCTTCAGCCCTGGCACTGCTAGTCTTAGTCTGTTCTGGCTCCCGGAGCTCAGAAAATCCTCTCGGTTGTGTCCCATATAAAATTTGAAACGGACTCTTACCTGTACTCCGATTCACAGAATCATTGTACGCAAACTCTGCCTGTGGTAGAATTTGATCCCAGCTGCTATGATGCTCCGTCACTAGACTTCTCAACAGATCCCCCAAGCTTCTGTTGACCACTTCTGTCTGACCGTCTGTCTGCGGATGGTATGCATAACTGAATGCCAAGTTCATCCCTAGCTTCTTCCATAACGTCCTCCAAAAATGACCTATGAACTTGGTATCCCGATCCGAGACTATGCTTCTCGGCAATCCATGCAATCGAACAATCTCTTTAAAAAACAAATTTGCGATGTGCGTAGCATCGCTGGTCTTATGAAACGGTATGAAATGTGCCATCTTCGAGAACCTGTCCACCACAACAAAGATGGAATCAACACCACACTGTGTTCTCGGTAAACCCAAAACAAAATCCATGCTAATGGCTTCCCATGGCCTCTCGGGTATGGGCAACGGCTGATAGAACCCTGTGTTTTGCTTTCGGCCCTTCGCGTGTTGACATATCCTGCACCTGTCAAAAAAACTCTTCACATCTGCTCTCATGCCTGGCCAAAAATAAGATTCGCTCAGCTTGGCGAATGTTTTATCATGCCCGAAATGACCTGCTAGTCCACTGCTTTGCTTTTCTCGTACCAAATTCTCTCTCATAGAGCAATATGGAATGCACAATTGATTTCCTTTGAATAGCAATCCATCCTGTACCAAGAAATCTATCCACAGGCTCCTATCTCTGAGAACTGGGTTCTCGGCTGCTTCATAAGCTTCCCCGAAATCAGCATCACCTGCATACATATCTTTCAGTTTTTCAAAACCCAAAGTCTTGACCCTGAATTCCTGCAGCAACAAACATTTTCTACTCAAGGCGTCCACCACCTTGTTTGCAGTCCCTGAAATGTGATTTATGACAAAGGTGAAATTCTGCATGTACTCCACCCATTTCGCATGCTTTTGATTCAGCTTGTCTTGCTGACTCACGAATTGCAGTGCATGATTATCACTGTATAGCACAAACTCCTTGGGTATGAGATAATGTCTCCATTTCTTCAATGCCTGTATAATGGCATAGAATTCTTTGTCGTACGTGGAGTACTTCAGCTTCGCATCACCCAACTTCTCACTGTAGTATGCTACAGGCCTATCATCCTGACTTAAGACCCCTCCAACAGCATACCCACTGGCGTCACACTTCACCTGGAAGGTTTTCTGAAAATCAGGCAGCACTAACATTGGCTGCTCGGTTATCTTTTGTTTCAACAAATTGAAGCTCCTTTCAGCCTCGGCTGTCCACTGAAAATTTTTATGCCGCTTTTTCACAGTGTCCATCATTGCAGCACTGATTCCGCTGAAATTCCGAATAAATTTCCTGTAGAAGCTTGCCAAACCATGGAAGCTCCTTACCTCGAAGACATTCCTTGGCGATGGCCAATTCCTGATTACTTCAACCTTCTTAGGATCCATCTTCAATTCATTTGCCGAGATTACAAAACCCAGATATATGAGTTCTGTCTGCATAAATGAGCACTTCTTCAAATTAATCAACAGCTTATCCTGCTGTAGCCTTCTCATCACAATGGCCAAATGCCTCAAGTGTTCAGCTCTAGTCTTGTTGAAAATCAAGATATCATCCAGGTACACCACCACAAATTTTCCAATGAATTCCCGTAGGACTTCATTCATCAGCCTCATAAAAGTGCTGGGTGCATTTGTCAAGCCAAATGGCATGACCAGTCATTCGTACAAACCCTCGTTTGTTTTGAATGTGGTTTTCCATTCATCTCCCTCTCTCATCCGGATCTGATGGTATCCGCTCTTGAGATCTATCTTCAAAAAATAATTTGCCCCACTCAGGCAATCCATCAAGTCGTCCATCCTCGACAGTGGAAACCTGTACCTGATGGTGATCTTATTTATTGCTCTGGAGTCTGTACACATCCTCCAGCCTCCACCCTTCTTTGGGCTCAGTACTGTTGGAACATCACACGGACTAAGACTTTCCCTCACTAGTCCTTTATCCTGCAGATCCTGTACCTGCCTTTTGACTTCCTCGTTCTCCTGAGGCGTCAACCTGTATGCTGCTTTATTCGGTAAGCTTTCCCCGGGTATGAGGTCAATATGATGACTCACACTCCTCATTGGTGGCAATGAATGCGGCAGTTCATCCACGATGATATCATCGAACTCTCCAAGCAGTCCCTGAATCTCCTCTGGCAAGTCATCCACTCTGGTGCTTGTCAAGACAATTCTCGGATTCCTGACAACAAAGAACTGTGGATCCTCATCCTTCTCCAGCTCTATGAGAAGCTCTTTCCCACTCATTATAAGTATAGTACTACTCACTTCCGGCTTCATTTCCTTATCCTTCCCCGGAAGCAGTGTATGTGTTTTTCCATCCTTCTCCAAGGTGTATGTGTTCATCCTCCCATCATGAACAACACGTAGGTCATACTGCCATGGTCTACCCAATAAAACATGACAGACATCCATGGGTATAACGTCACACAGAATTTCATCCCTATAATCACCCATTTTAAAATTTACCAAGCATTGTTTTGTAACACATACCTGGTGTCCTTTCTGCAGCCACGTCACTTTATATGGACTCGGGTGCTTGTTCGTTTTCAGCTCAAGTTTCTCCACCATCTCGATCGAAATGAGATTATCGGTGCTCCCACTGTCCACTATGACCTTGCATTTCCAGCCCTTGGTCTTGAAAGTCGTCCGGAACAGTCTGCATCTTTGCGCTGAGCTGTCCACCTCCTTCTCAGGCTTCAAGAGAGCCTTGTGCACCGTCAGTGACTCTCCACTTCTAGTGTCCTCATCTTCCACGTCACGCCTCTGCGCCTCAGCGACGTGAGTTTCACTTATGTCCAATTTTCTGTCTGGATAGTCAACGGCCTTGTGTCCGTCTTTACCACACGTGAAACATGTGATAACTCCTCCTCGACCTCTGCCTCTACCTCGGGTACGAGGAAATGTATTGGCATCAGCGTAATCCCGTTGCTGATCCTGTCGCTGCCTTCTCGGCTCAAAATTTTGCTGCCTCTGCTGCGAGGTTCCACCTCTTTCAGTTCTACCCTGAGGCCTCTTCCAGTCCTCCTTGGGCTTCTGAAATTTTTTCTGGGCAACCGCTTTTCCTCTAGGTTGACTCCTGCCTTGCCCTCTCTGTCCCTGCTTGCGGCTCAGCTTTTCTTCAGCTTTCAGAGCCATCTGGTACGCATCCTCAACAGTGTGGATGGTAACCATGCTTAACTCGTCCTGAATATCATACCTGAGACCATTCAGGTATCTCGCCACCTTTTCCTCATCACTCTCCCGATGACCAACTCTGATGTTGAGCCTGTAGAATTCCTCGGTGTACTCTTTCACCGTCATCAGCTTCTGTCTTAGGTTCTGTATGTGCCTGAACAGAGTGATCTGGTAGTCCCTCGAAATGAACTTCGCCTTCATCTTGGCGATCATCCGATCCCAGCTTTTGATCTTCTGTTTTCCTTTGGAACGCCTGTCCGCCTGCAGCTCGTCCCACCATAATGTTGCATGTCCCTTCAACTTGGTGACAGCATGTCTCACCTTCTTGTCCTCTTCGATGTCCTCATAGTCAAAGTAGGTGTCGAGCACTCGGATCCAATCCAAAAACTCCTCCACGTTTAGATTTACCTCATAGACGGGAATATCCATTTTCGTCTTGGAGCTCATCCTCGAAATGGCTTTTATCAACCTCTCTGTCGAGGCATCTTCTGCTGAGATTTCTTCTTTAGCGTGTCCAACTTCCTCTTCAATCTCAGGATCATTGAACTCTCCTGCGTCGGCTCCACGCCTCTGGGTGGTCTCCATATCTTCGAGTCTCGCCCTGAGATCCCGTATTTGACACTCCATATCTGGATTCCCTGCTGGTCTACCCCTTCTCCGCGCGTCCCTGTCTTCTCGATCAGGTGATTGCCTTTCCCTTCTGGGCGGCATTGTATCTTCTTCTCTCTGCTATCCAACCAAAGAGGACTCTAACTCCCGCTATGATACCAGTCTGACGCAAGTCGTGAGTATCAGAGTGCTTCTCTTTCCCCCTTCTCTCTTCCTATCTGAAATATACAGACAAGGCTTTCAAGCTCTGATACCACTCTGACGCAACCCCACCCTCGGCGGCACGATCGCTCCACCAGGACCTTCACTATCCACGGCCCGAAGGGTTCGAACCCCTCCTATTCCCCTCGGGAATTCTTTACCCACAGAAATACTACCACGTGATTCTCCCTTCGGAAATTGGGAGATCGGGTCTCGCGATATCGCGAGGTTCGTGATCCTGCTCTCAGTCACTCAACCGCCGAATCCCGAGTGCCGACGGTCAATGGTCAATGCTTCGGGAAATCACCACTCGCGATGCCGAACGCTTATGTTTTGAACCTTCGAGTACCGAGGTGTTGATCCCCGATGTGAGGCCACCTGTCCTCCACTAAGTCTCCTGGGCCCCACGCTACCACGTAAATCTCGGGACTTCGCGGATCGCGGATCCACACTACCAAAGTTCCCTGCTGCTGGGAACCCCGAATACCAAAACTCCGATACCTCGGATTTGTGCTACCTGCCCCTCCGAGGATCGACGGCTCTCGCTAAATCAGGAAATCGTGGATCACGATTTCGACGTGCATGTAATCTTTTCACTTGCCAAACCCGATTGTTGATGTGCGACGATGATGGGTTCTCTCGTGCACCTGCAAGTTTAACTCTCTCGCAACTCCTCTGTGATCGGACGGTCAAGGCGGTTCGCGACTTCTTTCCTCAAATGAAAGTCGTCGATTCTCTTCCTCTATGAAGGGTTTCTCCGCTTCGCCACCTTCGTCCAGTGCAACTAAAAACAAAGGTGCTAATCCTTCTGAGCTTTGTTCCTCTGACTCCTTCAGAGAACTTTCCCGCGCACTCCCTGTGCTTGGTCTTCAACCACCTCCAAAAGTGATGAAGTCTTCTGGGTTCTGTGCGCTCACGCTCGCAACAGCTTCAACCTCCCCCTTCTCAGACTTGCTACTGAGACCCCAAATTCGACCTGCACTCACCTGCAAGGCTCAAATGATCTAACGCAGCTATGGACAAAAGAGAACAAAAGTTCAACTACTTAGCCTCCTCAACGCACTCTATGCGGAGGTATTCAACTGCACTTGATGCAGGAATCTCCTGGCTTAAGCAGGGAAACAATTGAAACTCATTCACTCATTCTCTTAGGTTACGAACCTGATATGCTATCACATATGCAGCATATAACAGATAAGCATAAAAATAAGCAAACATGCAACGGCACAATATCAGCAACACACAGAGATCAAACACATCCATGGAATTGAATCAAGCTTTTCCTATTAATTCAATAACTGAACATGGAGGTTCTTCACAAATTCTCTGCTCTGCTCCCTTCTTTCTCTTAGTGCTAATGTTGAATGAATGTGTAGAATAATCAACAATACAACGGAGGGTGCCTATATTCCGTTTTCCCTCTCGAAAGCTAAACTGTCTAATCTATAGTTAATTGGTTTATCTACTTGCATTAAATCTACATAAATGCCTCAGCTACCTAAGGACAAGAGCTTATCCGCTCAAGGTCCGTTACAATGCACAAGCGCGTTTCATCACATCATATATTAATGTTTGACGCAGTCATATTTTACAATGTTTTCAAAATTTGAATGCTGGCGTTGTCCAGCTGTTCTTTGCTCCACGCACTGGCTCGCTTGGTTGAGTGAGCGATGCTCCTGCATCACACTATCATCATCATTTGCAAATGTCTCCATCATCTACCCTTATACAAGGAAACACCATTTTTTTACTAAAAACAAATGTTTAAAGGTTCATGAGCATTAACAATGCAACACAACTCAAAAGTGATGGATGCAAAAATGTCATTGATTTTATGATAGTGCAATTTATAAGTTTTATGATCCACATGTGCCATTAATATATAGAAAGAAAATTCAATACTATGATCTTACCCACACCACTATATGTTATGTATATATGGATGCAAATAAGTCATGGATTTTATAATGTTGCAATTTATAAATTACATGATCCACATGTGGCATAAAGAATGCAAAACAACGATAACTAATATTTAAAGTGAAAATGTTGCATTAATATATTAATTTTAATTTCTTTATAATAGTTATGTATTAATATATTATTTTTAATATATTTGTAATTTCTTTTAACCATGTGACGATTTTTTCTCAACGTCGCATTTCACAAATATTTCCCATTGTCACATTGTGATGTGCCTTTTCCAACGTCCCCATGCCACTTTAATAACATTTCTCAAAGTCGCATTCCGACGTGCATTTTCCGTTGTCACTTTGTGCCTTTAATAATAATTCCCAATGTCGCATTTTGACGTGCATTTTCCAACGTCACAATGTCACTTTAATCATTTTTTATTTTTGTTTTACTTTATTAATACTTTTTAATTTATTAATGTATTCTTTAATAATATAAAAATACTTAACACATCATTCTATGTATTATCAATGTATTAATATATTACTTATAATATATATATATATATATATATATATATATAAACATTTTAATTATTATTTAAATAATACATTATTGTAATATAATAATGTATTAATGTGTTTATATATTATTACAACATTTATGTATTATTATTTTAATATTCTTATTATTTTATTTATGTATTACTTTATTATTCTATAAATAGTTTACTAAATGTTTTAATACTTTCATGTAATATTTAAGATTTAATATAGTTTAAATATTTTATTCTTTGAATTGTTTATTTATGTATTATTATTTTATTAATGTTTTACTTTAATACATTAATTTTTTATCTAATAATTATAAATAATGTAATTTTTTATTAATATTATTAATTATTATTAATATTATGAATTATAAATACATTATTATTAATAAGTATAAATAATCTATGTTTATTATTATTATTTATTATAAATATGGTATTATTTTATTTGTATTAATAAAGTACTATTAATATTATAAATAAGGTTTTCTTATTAATTTATAATATGAATAATATTTTATTAATAAAATACTATTAATATTATTTATTAATGTTATATTCTTAATATAATTATTAATAATTATTCTTTATTAATATTAGTAAAATATTAGTTTTCGAGTTATTAGTTTGTGAGTTATTTATCAATCATGCTATACAACTTGTTATGTCGAAAGGTGTTTTCAGTCAAGTGTCATATATGAGGGTGAGGGTGTTGAGAGTAATAGAAAACACACACATATATATGTGTGTGTTTTCTCTATTACTACCCCATCTGCATCCTCACATAACTAGGGAGTGTAATAGAGAAAACACACACACACACACACACACACACACACATATATATATATAAGAGATGTATAATTCATTCCATGTTCAATATGAAGTTGTCACATATAATATTTAAGAAAATATTAATAAAACAAGATTATCTTAATGTCCTTTCATTAGG
>ML820519.1:42588-78991 GCA_009831015.1 Picea engelmannii | reverse complement strand
GCACGTCATGTGGATCCTCATGGTTGAGGAGAAAAGAATTTTTGAAGATGACAAAGTGAATTGAATAAGGAAGTACATGTAGGCCCTAAAGATAATTAAAGAAAAGAATTACAAAATAAGAAAGTGTCAGGTCAGCCCTAATGTTTAAATGAAGTGACATAAATGGTATAAATAAACATCATTCGACATTTATTTTGATACAAGTTGAATTTAAGAGGTAATAAGAAGAAAAGAAGGCCAAATTTCAAGGGAGGATGAAGTCTCTTGGTGATGTGTTCTAAGGTATGTTATTTTCAGGTCATCTTACCATTTTTTCTATAACTTGTTTTCTAGAATGATTTAGATGGTGAAATCACTATGGTATTGAAAATACATATTAAGGTACCTCTGGTAAAAATTTCATTTCTTGATTCGCTATAATTATGGAGATACACTTTGGGGAAGATAGGGTTTGTGACCAGTCCTGAAGCTAGTCAATAAAAAGGTGTTCCGGGTAAAACAGTCATAACTTATTCATCGAGCATACAAATGAAGTGGGACACATTTCATTGGAAAGAGTACAGACTTTAGTTTCTTGTGTGTTTGTTTCAGAATTGGATGTTAATTATTGAGTATGGGGCATTCTTTGCAAGTTCACTCTCCTGAATAGCCCAAAATTGAATAAAGTCTACCATTCTTTCTATAACCTCTTTTTGGGGAGGATTCAAGGAGTGAAAATTGGAGGAGTTTCAGAGAATACATTGAGTAATATTATCTATAGGATCAGAGTACTCCAAGAATTGAAGAAATGCAGAAATTGAAGAAGTCTTAGGAAGCATTATCGGGTTCTATGTGATGATTTGTTGATGGTGTTGATTTAATGTAAAGTTTTATTATCTTTCATATATTCTTGGGTGGAAGGAAGGGGAAAGGATGGAGAGTTCAAATATCTCTTGATATTGGAGGATTGTATCTTCCTCTTGAAGGTTTATCCCTCTCTTTACATTAGGAAGTTGTAGCTACCTTTGGAAGTCATTACTTCCCTGGAACAATAACTATTGATTATTTCTCATAAATTGTGCATGGTGTATTGTGGTGTATTGGTGTAACTCTTATACTATTGTTCATTGATCATTGGATATAATTGAATGGTTTAAGTATAAGTTGAAAAAGGTTTTAAATTTTACTTGATATTGATTCATCCCCCTCTCAGTATCAACAATGACTAATGGAGATACCCACTTACTATCTGAAATGGGATAGATAAAATTGACATTTAGGAGCTTTTGAAACTCTTCTTTCACTATATCCTTCACAGATGGATTCATCCTTCTTTGAGGTTTCCTAAGAGGCTTGATTTGATCATTGGTATATATGTGATGGATACAAGTATCTGGGTGGATCCCTTTCATATCAGAATATTCCCATGCAAAGGCATCAGACTGTTCTTGAATCATTTGAATAAATCGATCTTGTTGTTCAACGTCCAAATCATAATTGATATAAAGACACTTCCCAGGCCTAATTTCGACCGATTTCATAGGTGACTCTCCACCTTCGTTCATTGCTATCATAATAAACAAGGTAGAAGGATGACAAAGTTCCTGGAATTCGAAATTGAAAATATGTTTATATTCTTGAGAATATTGTGGATATTAAATACATTTAGTCTCAGCTAAAAATTGGCTTAAAACTTGATCTTCAGATGGTTCTTGAAAACCTCTTTTTTGTTCAATTGTTAACAAGGTTTGAGGACATTCCTCCTCCCCATATGGATTCTTTAACCATAAAGGAATTTCGGTCGTTGGTTGGGAAGGAGGGAATAGAGTAAGCTTTTGGTTGTGGGTCCCATTGGAAATTGTCATCTCTCTAGATAGACAACCAATGAATGCATCAATAGTGGCCAACCAAGGTCGACCAAGAATAACTGGATGTCCGGTTTTAGAATATTTTGGATGAATTACCAAGAAGTATAAAAGATACTCCCAAGAATATAGGGTGACTGTTATATCATCCAAACTTCTTGCTGTGTTATCACATAATCTTGCTAGGGGATTGTTTTTCCTTATGAGCGGTGCCTTGATGAAAAAATGAAAGGAAAGGGGTTAAAAAAACCACATTTTGGTGTTTATCCAAAGTCTAGGTGAGGATTTGATGGTTTGACACACTATGCTAAGTAGCGCGTGGAGCTAGGCAGCTGAGATCTGTGCATTTCTTATCATGGTGCACAGGGCCCATATCGGACCCCCCTCGACATTCTACCTTTAGTGAGGGGGGATGGGGGGGGGTCCGAGTTGGTGGTTTTTGAATGCAGGACCCCGACTATTGTGGCGCCTCCTCATGAAATTGGACCCCCCGACCTTTAACGCTTACCATCCTCCCCCCCCCCTCCAAGTAGACCACTTACCACTCCCACTTATCGCTACATCCTCCTGCTTCCATCTGTCCCCCACTCCATATCTCTCCTCCGCCTATCACATATCCCTCTCCCCCTCATCCTTTCATTGTAGCACACCTGTCCTCCACTCACCTCTACGTCATATCCCTCTTTACTTTCACCATGTGTTCTCCCCTCGTACTCCATATCACCTCCATCTAGGCAGGTTGTCCCCACTACGCTTACTACCGTAGTCTCTCTTCTACCTCCACAGCATGGTCCCATGCCACATTGCCTCTTCACCTTTACACCTAAGCTCCCATGCATACCCAATAGCCTATCAGTCATGCCCATCACCTCAACCTCATCATCTTCATCCACGTCTGCTAGCCAGGTCCCTCTGTTGAAGTTCGACAAAGTAGCAGATGACCAAAGAGGGGCCGACACATCTTCTAGGTGTCAAGTTTGACTTGGGTCATTCTGATCCCGATGTAGTAGTTGTGAAGCAGGGGAGGTAGTTGGAATCTTGTCTCCCCCATGAATAATGAAGTTAGAATGGTCTGACCATGAAGGAAAGTAGTCAATTCATGCAGTCTGAGATCTCATGCACAGAGAGACTGCTTGCCTAGTCTGACATAGCAGAGCTCAAAGGGACTGGCATAGCCTAGATCATGCCTGACAGAGGAAGGTGTGTGCATAGGAGACCTGTAGGTGTAGTCAGACCGAGAAATGTAGTGCCATGGAAGCTCGAGCACACCTCTATTGAGGATGGAAATTTTTTGAGTATATGTATGGAGTTCTGTAATTTTGTAAGTGGGGAGGGTTGAGCAGAGCTCCTAATCTATAATTTTGTTCTGCTAGAGCTGTTTTTTGGTTATGTAATCGACTTGAGACTTTCACTTTAATAGAAGTCAGCTTCTCTCTTTTCATTTTTGTTTGTAAAATATGTTTAAAACACTTGGGCATGGAGGATCCCGTCGAGGGTCATTATGCTACTGTAATGGATATTTGATTATAGCAGCATCGTGGTAAGTTTTATTCATTTCCTTGTGTTATATTTTCTTTCTTGCATTGAATGGCTCGGGCATGGAGGATACAGTCGAGCTATTGCAGCTATAGGATGATGGAGGTTTGATCATGCTGTAGTTGTAACTGTGTCCCTCGTAGACATATTTTGGTGTTTGAATTTGAGCTCAAGAATGCTCTTGAGCTTGGTTTTTCTTCCCTAAGCTACTGGAAGGCCTAATGCCCAGAGCAGTCTCTTTCACCTTTTCTCATAATTCTTCCCTCTGCTCTCGCTTTAACTCAATTTACAGAGTGAAGCTAATGTGGCCCTCACTTCCCTGTGCATTTCTTGTCCAGTTATGTGTTGAACATATTTCATGTTGTTGAGTTTTGTCTATCGCCCATTCACCTTTAAACCAACATCCACCAACAAACATTGATGGGTACTGGGCTTACCTCTGCAACAATCCAGAGGTGACTTCTAGTGTGAACATTTATGGCATCATTGCTAAGGATAAAATTGAATATTTTACCTGAGTAGAATGACAAATCTTACTGGTTCTGAAGGTGCATTGAGACTTATTACATCGCAACTATGAACTAGGCGACTCCACTATCTCACTCCACTATTTTAGTGCGATTTCTTATGGAAACACCTCGTATCCCCTTAGAGAACACAACGATCATATTTGGTCTTTGATGGTGAACATAGATCAGACACACTCATCCTACACATCATTCACCTATAAAATCCATGGTTGAAGAATCGATTGGTGACTCCACTGATTCAAAATGGAAAGAATCTTGGCTCAGAGGTTTGCTCCCTTTAATTTTTCTGTTGTTCCTAGTTTTCCCAATGTTGTTCCTACTCCAAATGAATGGAATAATAATTTGCCTATATTTAAAGAGAATAAAGAGGACAACCCTGCTCATCATCTCATATAGTTTCATTAAATCATGCATTAGTGGGAGATACACCACAAGGATTCATTAATGAAGATGTTCATGTTCTCATTAGTAGGGGATGCTTGTGAATGGTATCATTCTTTCCCCCCTACTAGAATTTCTTCACTAGGAGAATTTCATGCAGCTTTCAATGCTCATTATCAGAATTTTTATCCCTCTGAGTTAATTTTTCATAGATGTTGTGAGGGATACAATGATTGTATTCAAGATAGAGTTGCTTCCTACGTAGACTGTGAGGATGAGCATGATGACTTGGATCAGAAATCAGTCCTTTCTCATCCATGTTCATCTGCATCAGAGTAAATCTATGAGTATGAAGGCTACAAGGAGGAAGGAGATGCTCTGAGTGAGATGATGGAGTTGGTGCAATCTCTTTCTGTAGAGTTAGAGGAATTGAAGGCAGAACATGAGCACTGCCTTTTTGAAGAAAATGCAGAGAATTTTCTAGTCCTTGAGAAGGATGTTCTAGGTATCTCCACTGAGGATGATGATGAATATTTCATGACTGTAGAGGCTCTGCATTCTTCTCTTGAGGTGTCTGTTGTCCCTAGATTTGATGATTATTCAGAAGAAGAGAAACAAAGCCCTTCATCACAGTTTGTTGATTAGAGGAGCAACCAACTTGTATATGACAACTATGAATCAAATTTTGAGCTGGATATGTAGGATTTCCAAGAGCATGCAAAAAATCCTTATCCTCTTTTCCTTAAAGGAGATTATCATGAGGAAATAAACCATCCTAAGCCTGAAAAAATCATTGAGCAGTAGATTGAAGAAGGGAGCTTTCCCACAGGTCCTATCTATGATGATTATGACTATGACCCTTGGGAAAGCCAAAAAGGAGAACTAGAGGAGAAATAGAAGAGACAATTTATCTCTTTTCCAGAGCCTAGCAGTGAGCAACCATCATCTGAGGACACTCATCATGTATTAGATCCTCATCCACCTATGCTTATGATAGATATTTAGCCACATGTGAGCAATTGTGGACCAGAGAAGGCTTTTTGCTACAAATTTCATAGGATTTTCCACTCATCCTATGAGCCTGTCAACAAGTACATGGAGTGGAATTTCCTTCATGCCCTGGAGCTGCCCTATTTTATCTCAAATTCACCCTTTGAAGAAAAGATGAAGGGTGTGACCATTATGTTGTCACGTTTGCATCATATGCTACTGATCACTGACATAATGAAGGGGATTCTGGTTAGGAAGTTACTTGATTGGCTATGTTGGAAATTTTCTTTCACCTAGAACCAAGTAAAGTTTGATTATTTTAGGATTGTACATAAATAAGCTCCTGTGGAGCCCATGTGTGTTTATTTTTTATTTTTATCGGCATGTATTCCTTAACAACGTTTTTTGATCCCAACTCCATAGCCCGACAGAAGGTGACTGGAACTGCAAAGGTGTTCTTAGAGCCTCGCAGGGAGGAATCTATCCCCCATGGAGCCTAATTTTATCAAATTATCTTTCTAGGGGGTTGTTTTTCCTTATGATCAATGCCTTAGTGAACAAATGCAAGGAAAGGGGTTAAAAAACCCACATTTTGGTGTTTATCCAAAGTCTGGGTGAGGATTTGATGGTTTGTCTCACTATGCAAAGAAGCACGTGGATCTGTGTGGCCGAGATCTGTGTTCTTAGATCTATAGCTCAGGGCCCATATCATACCCACCCGAACATTCTACCTTTAGCGAGGGGGTCCAAGTTGGTGGTTTTTTAATGCGGGCCCCCCACTGTCGTGGTACCTTCTCATGAACTCTGACCCCCCCTGACCTTTACTTCCTACCACCCCTCCCCCCTCTGAGTAGACCACTTACCACTCTCTCTTATCACTCCATCCTCCTGCTACCATCTATCCCCCACTCCATCTCTCTCCTCTAACTATCACATATCCTGCTCCCCCTCATCCTTTCGTTGTAGCACACATGTCCTCCACTCACCTCTGCATCATATCCCTCTTCACTTCCGCCTACCATCTCCTACCATGTGTTCTCCCCTCGTATTCCATATCACCTCCATCTAGGCAGGTTTTCCCCACTGCACTTACTACCGCAGTCTCTCTTCTGCCTCCACAACATGGTCCTGTGCCACATCACCTCTTTGACTTTACACCTAAGCGCTCATGCATACCCAATAGCCTGTCGATCATGCCCATCACCTCAACCTCTTCAGGTCCGTCCACATCCGCTAGTCGGGTCCCTTTGCTAAAGTCTGACGAAGTAGCAGACGGACAAAGAGGGGTGGCCACATCTTTCAGGTGTCAAGTTTGACTTGGGTCGTTCTGATCCTGATGCAGCAGTTATGAAGAAGGGGAGATAGTTGGAACATTGTCTCCCCCCCATGAATGATGAAGTCAAAACGGTCTGATAGTGAAGGAAAAAAGTCAATTCAAGTAGTCTGAGATTGTGTGTGTAGAGAGACTGCTTGCCCAGTCTGACAAAGTAGAGCTCAGAGGGACTGGCAGAGCCTAGATCACGTCTGATAGAGGACGGTGTGTGCAGAGGATACCTGTAGGTGCATTCAGACCTAGAAATGTGATGCCATGGAAGCTCGAGCACGCCTCTGTTGAGGATGTAAAATTTTTGAGTATATGTATGGAGTTCTGTAATTTTGTAAGTTGGGAGGGTTGAGCAGAGCTCCCAATCTGTAATTTTGTTCTGCCAGAGCTATTCTTTGGTTATGTAATCGACTTGAGACTTTCACTTTAATAGAAGTCAACTTCTCTCTTTTCATTGTTGTCTATAAAATATTTTTAAAACACTCGAGCATGGAGGATCCAGTCGAGGATTGTTATGTTGTTGTAATGGAGGTTTGATTATAGTAGCGTCGTGGTCAGTTTTATTCATTTCCTTGGGTCATATTTTCTTTCTTGCATTGAATGGCTCGGGCATGGAGGATCCAGTCGAGCTGTTGAAGCTACAAGATGATGGAGGTTTGATCATGCTGCAACTGTAATTGTGTCCCTCGTAGACATATTTTAGTGTCTGAATTTGAGCTCAAGAATTATCTCGAGCTTGGGTTTTCTTCCCTGAGTTGCTGGAAGGTCTAATGCCCAAAGTAGTCTCTTTCACCTTTTCTCATAATTCTTCCCTTTGCTCTCACTTTAACTCAATTTACTAATTGAAGTTAATGTGGCCCTCACTTCCCTGTGCATTTCCTGTCCAGTTCTTTGTTGAACATCTTTCATGTTGTTGAGTTTTTTCCATCGACCATCCACCTTTAAACCAACATCCACCAACAAACACTAATGGGTACTGGGCTTACCTCTGCAGCAATCCAGAGGTGACTTCTAGTGCGAACATGCTAGACTAATGACTAATTTATATGCTAATTCCAATAGGGTACAGGTTGGAATTAAGTGATTTAGTTGCAATGTTTGCATGGTACCAACATGCATAATATTTATTTATACTCCAATATCAATAAGTGTATTTGGTAAAGAAATGCCATTAATTTCTATGGTTACCACTAGGTTCCCTGAGTCATTGTATTTGGATGGAATTTTTTATATGAATTCTGACAACTGTCCAACCACCCATATAACATGAGGCTCCTTCCTTTTTCTTCCAGGATTTTTAATGCAAAGGTCCCTTACAATATTGGAATATATAGGAATTCCCTTAATAACTTGTAGCAGGGAAATCTTTTCACAAATATTTCTTAATTGAACTTCAGAATCATGTCTTAGAGGCACCTCGGGCTTCTTTATAAGCAACCTTTGTGGATAAGGTAGATGATTAGTTTCCTAAGGTAGTTCAGGTTGTGAGGTAGGTCTGGATGGGATGTCAAGAGGAATGTATTCTATATAAGGGGTATCTTCATCTTCATTTGGTTGATTTTATGATGGTTCTTATTCTTGGATAACCACTGTAGAATTTGTTTTATTTAATACCTTCCCATATCTTAATTGGATTTAATTTAATGGAGTCGAGGTAATGACATAAGTCGGAAAGGTTTGCAATTCCATATTCTATACAGGTTGAGTAGGTCTATTATTAGGATTTGTAATAGTCTATGCAAGAATTGGGGTAAGACGAGGAGGATTTGGATTAAGTGGAGCTTGTATTTTCTACTATTGGTTTGGATTCATGGGAAACATAAGTTTTTTTTGTAGTTGAGGTAGTGAAGGTGGATTAAATCCTAACAAAAGATGAGAGATATTAGAGGGGTATTGTGGGTATGTAGGAAAAGATGGTGGTTGCACATGGAAATTTCCATAGATAGTTCCTCTACATCCCTATTGCCAAGGATGTTCTTGGGTTTTTTGAGGTTTCCACTTAGAATAAGGCATCATAGTGACCCATTTTTGTTGTGGGTATTGCATGGAAGGATCTGGGAAAATGTTGGAGTTTTGTTTCCTCCATAGTCTCTTAGGGGGATATGTTGTGTCTTGGGGATCTACTCCTCCCTTATATATAACCTTAAGACCAATAAATGAAGGGAACCTCTCATTAGGATGATCCTCCAAAGAAATTCCACAAACTTCTATGACATTAACATGGCACTCCTTCTCAGGATGTCTCTTCCTACATCGAGGACATAAAATTGCCAAGGAGACATTCTCTTCCTCTTGTTTCCTCTTGATTTTAAGGGTATCTAATTGGATATTGATTATATTTAGGATATATGTTTTAAAATTCTCTAGTAGATTTCCCAGTTCCATGCTTGTGACACCTCTTGTAGAAAGTTTGGCAATTTTTTTCTATAGGGTCTCTTAAACCTTTCCCGGTTTTGGATTGACAACAGGAGTAATTTTTACAATACTTGGAAATATCAACAAATGGTTTTTGGTATACATCCCCATATCTCATGAAGTTGGGAACTTATATATATTCATCCCTTAAACCCTTTAGAATTCCTAACCATGGTTATGTCAAGGGAAAATTGTTTGGTATTTTGGTAGTTATAGAGGAACCTTTCCAAATAATCCTTTAGGATTTCCTCCTCTTATTGTTCCATCTTGAATATGTCATTCCTAGCATCTCTAGGTATACAATAATCCTGATATTGTTTGAGAAAAGTTTCCTTCATGCCATCCCAGGACAAAATACTATGTTCCCCTAAACTCATGAACCATCTGAGTGCTGAGTATTTTAGTGTGGATGGAAATAATTTTAATTTTTGAGCATTGTATGTGTAATTATAGCTTTTGCATAATTAATCAAACTCAAACAAAAATGAATCAGGGTCCTCAGATGACATACCGTGAAAGTGAGGCAATGATGATAAATAAATATTCTTCATGGTGACATTTCAGGCAATGCCCAGTATCAGAAACCCAAATGTCTTTGTCTCATTGTTTTAATTCCCTTCTTCATCTGCCATATTTCCATATAACAATTTATAGGATGCAGGTGATGTAATTCTCCAACTGTAGATTCAACTTCTTCTACCACTGCCTCTGTTTATTTTCCAATTTCTTCTTCTGATTGGGACATCACTGCTTCTCCTTCTACTTGTTGTGATATGTTTCCAAATTGCACAGTAGCTTCAACTTCAAGGTATTTTACTATATTTTCAATTACTGCTTCTAAACTTTCTCCTCTGAAAATGTTTCATGCATAGCGATCAAAAAAATTGGTGGGAGGGGCTTTTCTTGGACCAAATAAATTTTCTGGAATTTTTGTTGCAATAAATTTGAATTTACTATCCCTAAGTCTACTCATATAAAATAAAAATATCTATTGCTAATAAAACAAAAGTTATAAATACTAAATGGAAGAGGAAAACCTATCTTTGGAGCGACCCCACCAAAGTGGATGTGCATGTTCTTACCTATCATCTTATCATCTTCTCTCCACCCTTATGTCGTCCTTAAAACCAATCAAAAATAATCTAATTAATCTAATTAAAAAACTACATATTACCATTTACAACTCCCCGACAACAACACCAAAATGTTGGTGCAATTATATGTATAATATATTTCCAATCATTAATGTGTCAACCAAGATTCATAATCAACGAAGTTGCTACACTATATGTGCCAAAAACAAGTGATTTTAATCTAACTAATAAGCATAGTGAATACTACTCTAGATCTTAAGCTTTGTTTCAACCCAAAGGCTAATCACACTTTAAAGGAACAAAAATTATTCTATATAAAGGAACTAAAATCGTTCTATCATATCCTAAACTAAATATTTCCATTCAAAAAGAAATGTTTGACAGATAACACACTTGTGGAATTCAACAAATTATTGATATAGAATAGAAAGTTTCCCACTTAATGGCTCATGAAACATAAAGGACGGAATCCTATCCTTTTCTTGCAATGTTGATCCTCTATCAATTTCTATTTACTTCTCCACACTCAATCAAATGAAGTATACAAATAAACTCAAACACATTCTTAAAATCTTACAGTCTTGAAAGAATTGTATAGTTTAATATACCAAGAGAAAAAATCCATTTATCGATTCATGTAATGCAAAATATGGATTCTCAAATTACTCTGTTACTAACACACTTTTACAATTCAAGATGAATGAAAAATTCAACAAATGAAGACAATCACACTTCAAAAATGTAACTAATTTAACATTACAAATTGTTGAAAGTAAACTAGATAAAACACCTATAGTTTTGGTGCACTAAGCTCATCATACATCAATTCACATCCAACTCAAACCAAAAATTGAATTATTCTAAGTATAGGATGAATAATAACTAAGTATAGGATGATCACAAACTGGTACCAGATCACACCACGCTAATACATGAACCAAATCTATGTTATAGTTTTACAATAAGCTTGCCAAGTTGGACCGGTGGGCCCTTAGCAATTCCAACAGGGAAGCTTAAAAGGTTCACAGAATGATGGACTTCAAAGAATGTAAAAAATCATTAATTTCAATACACGGTACTTTCGAAGAGATATTCACATAAAATATAGATTCATAAACTAATTCTTCAGCATAACAATATCTGTAATTATCCTCCACATATTTTCAGTCACATACATGCCCTCTTTATAAGAGAAACAACCTAATACAATCGAGGTAATGGATAATGTAACAATAAATGTATCAAGTCTTTTTATTTACTAATACATGATTTTATTGTTTTAAAATTTACTTCATCCTCATGACACAAAATGCATGAGGATGGAAGAATATCGTATGGACTTAGAATATGCAATCTCATTCACCAACTGACTCCTCGAACTCATTGAAACATCCATTCAATTGATTTTGATTTAGATTTTTAGGTTCTAGTACCAGATGGTTGTTGATGTAGGTACCATATGGTTTTGGAGCGTTCTGGTACCAGATGGTTTCTGGAACATTCCAATACCAGATGATCTGAATTGCGAGTACCAGATGACCTGAAGTGTGAGTACCAGATGACCTGGAGTGTGAGTACCGAATGACCTGTCTTAATACGATTTCCAAAACAAGGATATTAGATGGAATAAAGCATAAAGATAATTGTTCTAACTATAAATAAACCATGAAAATCATAGGATTAAACATTTATTACCTCATGTACACTAAGGGACAATCAAATGGGTGTATCATCGAGCAAAATGGATTACTGATAGTTTTAGGGTAACATAATCAATATGGGACACAAAAGTAATGTGATTGTGGATGTCAAAAAGGAGACCCAACAATTATATAGAGCTATGCATAACTTCATCCAATCAATATTGTTTGTGATGAATAAATGTAGTGCATCCCACTCTCGACCAACTGTACAAAAGAAGAATACAAATTACTAACAATAATAAAGATTAATAATTGATGGAAGAATACAATTTAATTAATAAGTACAATATAGATAAAAATTAATAATGCAAAGTATTATAGGTCTCAACTACCACCTAATAATTACCTTTCAGTTTCCTAATTCTACCTTTCTCGACCAATACCTCCCCTTCAAATTTGTTGATGGAGTTGATATCCCAAATATGAGGCACCTTCATTCTTGTTGCTAATTTAGGAAAATACTGACTAATATACACCAAGGGTTGATATACCATATATCCCTCCACCATAGAACCCTCATAACATGCTCTTTTTCTAACGAAAGCCTTGAATGACAAGTTCCTCTCCACCATCCACATTGACCTTGTGTGTGCATGTCCACAAATTTCAATCTCATAAACCTGGTGTATGAGGTAGTGTTCTTGAGCATTGAAAAATGTCGGAGGTAGATACTTCTACATTTCACACATTAGCCGAGGAATTT
This sequence comes from Picea engelmannii, assembly GCA_009831015.1. Classification (NCBI taxonomy): domain Eukaryota; kingdom Viridiplantae; phylum Streptophyta; class Pinopsida; order Pinales; family Pinaceae; genus Picea; species Picea engelmannii. Next base: position 66,471 of record ML820519.1, on the reverse strand, counting down.
CTATCCTTCGATATTTTGTATATTCTTTATGGATTTATTTAGATGAAAACCACCTACACATGATTATACAAGCAAATCATACATTTCAACAACAAAGTATATACATTAATTCAAGTAGAAAAACACATGACGACAAGTTTCACAACAAACATTTTTCTTACCTTATGTATTTTCCAAGACCATATATAACTTGTTTTACGTTGTTTTCAAAGATGCCAGGGAGAGATAGAGGTAGAACATACTGTAATTACAAAAAATGAATTATTATTTTTTTGAAAAGAAAAAAAATAAAAATAAAACGCTAAAAAGAAGTATTACCAAAATATAAATTTACCAAAATAATTACCTTAATGAAGGTATTCCAATCATGAGTTTTAACCCCACCAAAGTCACCTTTCTTCATTAGGATATTCTTTATGCTTGAAGAGAATCCCATGGGAAATTTAATTTTCCGAATCACCTCTTTTACAACATTGTTTTCATGCTCTGTAAATAACCATGGAAGATGATTTTGTTCTCTGACATTTGTATTTGAATCAATCAAATCGTGCATTGCATGATTGGCTTCCTGAATGTCACTACAAATTTTGACAATTTTTTCTTTGTCATTCCTTCCATCTAAGATTCTCCATAATGTTTTGGTTACATTCTTCTTGATATGAATTATATAAAATATATGATCCATTTGTAGGTGCTCATAGTAGGGAAACCTAATGAATTGTACCTGGTAATTTTTCATTCCTCATGGAAGTTGTCCATCAATGTCTTGATGACATTTATGAAACATAAATGAATTAATTATACAACAATAATTGTTAGATATGGTGAACATAATTCAATACAAATAAAAATTGTAAAACATTTAGTGTGATACATAGTCAAATTTATTACCTTGATGATTTCAATTATATGCCAACTTCCATAGGTGAGGTGTTATTATTGTTGACTTTTCATAAGAGATGATATTGTATGTGAATATATTATTACAATGATGAGTGTTCCATATATATATAACATATGGTGACCATCCATGAAAGGATGCTTCCCTTGGATAATAAACAACCACATATTTAATATAGATATATTTATACTTTGTATTCAAAATATCATGTCATATATATATATATATATATATATGGAAGAATTTCTTCCTGATGTTGTTCAAATATCAACACTCCCTCTCAACGAGGGAGACATTCTTCATCATGCCAAATATTATCTATGAAGTATACAAACTTCACTATAGACTCATCAGATATCCATAGTACAACATGACTTCATAGCCAGTGCATCCAAGGCCTATGGGTAGCTCTCAAATAGCTTCAACATGTCACCATTCCATCCACTACCTTGCAATGAATCTGTACCTCGTCATTTTCACCCATTTGACTTCATAGTCAATGCATACAAGCCCTATAGGTAGCTCTCAAATAGCTTCAACATGTCACCATGACACCCACCACCTTGCAATGCTTACGTACCTCACCATGTGCACCCCTTTGACTTCACAACCAATACATCCAAGGACCGTGGGTAGCTCTAAAATAGCTACAACATGTCCCCAGGACATCCACTACCCTGCAATGCATCTTTACCTCGTCATGTTCACCCATGTGACTTCACAAACAATGCATCCAAGGCATGTGAGTAGCTCTCAAATAGCTACAACATGTCCCCGGGACATCCACTACCCCACAATGCATCTGTACCTCATCACTCCCTTCGAAAAGGGACCAAAACAAGTTATCTCTCTTATTTTCCTGGGTCCTCCCGTGGGGGAGTTAAGTCCGATCCCACTATGATACCATGTTGAATTTTCATAAGATATGATATTGTATGTGAATATATTATTACAATGATGAGTGTTCCATATATATAGAACATATGGTGACTATCCATGAAAAGATGTGTCCCTTGGATAATAAATAACTACATATTTATTATATATATATATTTAGACTTTGTATTATAAATATCATGTCATATATATATATATATTTGGAAGAATGTCTTCCAGATGTTGTTCAAACATCAACAATTCTTCGTGGTTTGATTGAAGTCTCTTCTTTTGCATTGAAAACATGTTTTTTAGTTGTTCGATATCTATGGTTCTTAGGGAGGAAGTTCCCATACTCATCAAACACCTCCTTCCCTAAAATTATTGAACGATGTGATTTCATCCTAGGACCACAAACTAGACTTGCAACTTTACCCTTCATTTGAAGACCTACAAGATAATATTAGTTATATAACAAGGAAATAATATTAGAAATATGCACAATATTTTCATAAAATTATATATTGTTAAAGTGTAGTAGTGTGACGTTACATACCACAAAAATGTCTTAGCCTTGGAGCATCATGAATTTTCCATGTAAGTATTCCATGGAATTGTAATTTTTTTTCCCTATTGGTCTAGAGATGTTGTACATAATGATTCCAACCCATAAATTTAGTAGCTTGTCGACCAGAGGCTCAATATATACATTCATATATTTCACTTGGTACTTACCTAATTGGTTGAAAGTACACTAATTAATAACATTTTTTTATGCATAATAAATAATGCATTAATAACGAATAAGAGTACAAATGAAATGGCGCTACGTTCAAACAAATATTGTAAACAAATACTTGGAACAATCATTTCCAACATTGTGTGCTCCCTCTTTATTGACATCCAAGGATGGAGGTTATTGTTTATGACAAAAATAGGCCACACTGAGTAAATAGACCTTATCATACCAAATGGGTTGACACCATCAATTGCCAATGAAAGCCTAACATTACGAGGTTCTTCTTTAAAAATCGACCATATTTCTTCGATGTACCTAAATGCAGAAGCATCTGTAGGAATGCGAAGAAAACCATCTCCACTTTTGTTCCGTTCATGGTAATTCGTAAAATGTACTGTGATTTCACGCTTGAATAGTCGTTGCAAACATGGAATTATCAGAATATGACGAAGAAACTTTGAGGCGCCTTTTTTGTTACTTTATGGGTTCGATATCTATTGATTTGACATTGAAGACATTTTTTTTCAGATGTATATTGTCCATAATATATAATATGATAATTAGGAAATGCATCAATATCCTGATACTCCATTCCAATATCTTTCATAATGGCAGATAACTCTTGGTATGTGAGAGGTAAATTATTTGACGACAGTAAGAAAAATTCACCTAATAATCTACAACATAAAAAATAACTAGTTAATGAAAATAATAGTAATCATAAATATCGTATCCATAATATATTACATATTAATTGACACTAAAAAAAGAGAAAAAAAATTTCAACCTTTACGTAGATGTGACGAAATATATCATTACATACCTTACGATCTGTGTGAGACAAGTGTTTGATAAACCATTCAACACCTTCAAGTTCACCAACAACATTATAGCTGAGAGAACATTTGTTTTTGAGCCTTCGTAAAGGGGTTGTTGTGCCTTATCAAGCAAAGGTATATCATGAATATCATCAAAGTTGTCATCCTCATTGATAGGAGAAAAGATGTCCTGGATCAATCTATTTGTCCCATCATCTGACTCAACAATATTATTGGTGTCATCTTCTAATTCCATAGAATTAAATTGTTCATGATGATATTCAATATCTATAAGACCATCTTCCAAAACCCGTACAAAAATATTTCTACTACTACTAGGCACTACATATTTCTCTAGTGACAGACACCTAGGAGGATTTTTCTTTATAATTACAAAAATTAATCAATAAAATTAGTGTATATAACAAATATTAAAACAAAATAAAATATTATAAATACAATCAATACAAAGAGTACAACATATAATAATATTGAATAACTTACCATGGGACGATATGAGAACCCCCCTACAATGTGCCCATATTTCCAACAATGAGTCTTAACTGTGTTAAATAGAAGTCTTCTTCTTCATGATGTGTAATGTTGTTATTATTATTTGGCATTGGGATTTCCTATTACAACAAAAACCACTATAGATGCAATATTAGTACAATATACACATATTTTCTTACAATACAAATGTTGTTGAATATTGACCCCATTTGTATGTTTGGACTTAATTAATCCATTGTCACAATTGATTTACTAAATTTTTATAAGATTATTAGTCAATAATTGCTCATAAAAGAGAACTAGGCCAATATAAGCAATGGAGTAGACATGTTCATACCTATTTCCTAGAGAAATTAAAATTTTGTCCCCACAAAAATAATTGGTCGGTTATGTCATGAGTATTTAAAACGACACAAAGAGATATTAAAAATTTCTAATTTAACCTTCAGAGTACATCCAAAGTCCAAGCTATATAAATCAAGAATTCGATGAGAAACAAGGTGCAGGTCATAGAAAATAGAGTATTACATATGTTTAATAATGAAAAAATGATTAATCTTTATAGATGTCGCACATACAACTAAATTGTCGAAATATCTAACTTTTGTCGCACTTTTGATGCTCATTGACCATGTCAAACCTGAGTAAGTCAATCACCATTAATCACTTTCAAATGACTATTTGGTTTTTTTAAAGAGCCGCAAGCATCGTTGGTATATCGATGAATGTTCAAACTTCCGACGATCATTGAGAACGTCAAATATGACTAGGTCAAAATTCTATGTCGTTGGTATATCGACAAGCATGTGAATTTTAGTCGATATATCAACGAAAGTTTGCATTGTCATTGATAGAGAGACACATGTTTTAACTCTCATCTATATATGGACAAAAGATAAAATTTGTGTTGTTATATTGACGAGCATACCTTAGTGACAAGAAGTGCAACTTTTGTCAAAATATGGCTCCCTGACATCGTGATAGCAACATAGTGAGACGTGCATCAGAATTACGATGAATGTTAGGAGTTGTAATTTTTTTTATTGAAATAGTAGTAATTTGTGATGGTACAATTAATTTAACTCATATCTTCATAATATTTTGTCAAATTTTGACCCCATATGTATCAATTATTTCCTCACCTCATCCAATAATATTTTGGGGACTGCTACCCCCCCCATGCCTAGGGGTAACTGGAGGATATCACGTCTCAAGGCCCACAATGGAGAACATGATATAAACCATGATTTTGATTATCAACATGTCCACAGATGGCATCCCAATAGCCCCCCCTCATTTACCTTCCAGTTGGATCAACCAAGGCTCATCAAATTCAAGCAACCTAGAGTATGGGAAATGGTAAGCTATTGCCACCATGAGGTATGTTAGTTCTTATTTCATTCAAAGTGTTTTACTTAATTGTTTTGGACATGTGGATGAGGATATTTGGTTGAAGTTGTATAATGAATCATTAGTTTGGAAAATTGTGTGAGTTGACTTGTTTCACCTTGGTGGTCATCTTATGTGCCCTAGTCCCATGTTGTCACCGCCCAAGGGAAAGGGGTAATATTGGGGGGGCTTCCGAAGGGTAACGTTCCACTCCTGATAATACTTGAAACTTTCCATCTTGAATCCTATCATATTATACTAAAATTTGGCTATAGTCCATTCTCTCATGAGAAGAGGGGATGAAGGCCTAGAGGTTGTTTCACAACTGCTATAAAAGAATAAGAAAATGATGCTAGAAAATAAAGTGAACATAGCAAAGAAGGAACACCAAAATCTGATCCAAATTGATCTCTAAACATTTAGTTCTCACCCTTGTCCAAAGAAGTAATGATAAATATTGCAAACCTATAAAAGAGGACTTGCAAAATTTGAAAATTATAAATGAAAGCATGGACTAGAAAAATGCAAAAAGGGGTTTGGAAAAAGATGGCTCACAAATATTGGGTAAATCAAGAGTAAGCGCACCCTCCATAAAGGAACTCATAGAGATGGATTTATGACACCATAAGCCATGAAGTAATCCATAAACCATATAATTTTCACACTTACTCTTGGTGGGTTTCTACTTTCCCTTCTCACTCTCAGAACCTATCCCTCTATCTGTGTTATTTTATTTTGTGTCTAGGTGTTACACCTAATAGGGTTGGATGAATACCCTCCCATAATTAAACTCGGTAACTCACATGGGGTCTTGACTCATGTGATGCTTGAAGGGGATACTAAGGTGAATTATCTTACATTTATTATATCTTAAGTTGTAGCTTACATTGCATGTTTTAAGGACTAATGTTTCTTATGAACTTTGGCTAACCCTATCTTATACTTCTTCTTATTTTGGATGCCCCTGACATGGTTCTTGAGGGATGTCTTGGGCTTGTACCTAGGACGTTGTGTCTTATTTCAGGACTATGACATGTGTAATGGAGAGAAGTGGGTCATACAGTGAATCACCACCCTCAGATAATGGCTCTCACATTCTCAGGACCTTGGATGATGGACAAATAGGCTTGGTTTGAGTAGCTCTGGTCATTATGACACACATGTGGGATGAAAGCCACATAGGCTGGGAAGGGTACCCTAGGAATGTGTGCACAAAGGATGGAGGAAGTTGTAGTAGCAGGTGTTTGGAAATCCCTTGGAGATGCAGTTGCATCCCTCATAGCCTTACACATTGCCTTTGGAGGCCCTTGACACCATCCTTCTAGTGCTTGACATCATCCTTTGGCTAGGTTTTTGATGGATGGACGGGTACCTGAGATGATTGACATGGTTTTGGGTGAGAAGTCACATCACTTCAAACTCTTTGACCTTTAGAGGATTCCACTTGTCCTTTGGAGGCCCAACGTTTTCCTTTGGAGGCATGACATCACCCTCCTAGCATGAATTCACTCTTCTAACATATGATGTCACCCTTTTTAGGGTTTTGTTATGTATTTTTGTATTTTGGCATATTGTTAGAGGTAAGTTAAGGGGTCAACCCAACTTATATTTTTTTTTTTGACAAATTATGTGGACAAACTATAAAAAGGGCAAGCCTCATTTTCATTTTGGATCATCACTTCTCACCTTTGTGAGATATACTTTTGAAATTTTCACCCTTTTGGGGTTACTATCTCTCTTGAACTCATGCACTATGCTTGGAAGGTCAACTGTGTATGCTATTTGTTGATTTTGGATGGGAATTTATGCAATTAAAGTTTTATCTCATGGTGTCTTGGTGAATTAGGTGAATTTTATGCAATTCTACTCTTATGCTATTAATGTTTCATGGTAAATTTTCTATTTCATGCTAGATGTCTTTCTTGGTGAAACCCTAAGAGAGGAACATAAGTGTTTCTTCCTCTCAAATGGTAATTTTTGTCCAAAATTTGTGAAAGAATCTGTGCTAGGGTTAGACTCCTAAATCCATAAAGTGCTAGTACTTTAGGATTTTATCCCTAGACTTTTTATTTTGACCTATTTGAATCTACAAGAAGGGAGAAACGGTTTCTAGGGCTCAAATGTGCTTACACCCTAGAAATCCTTCTCCTGAAGATTCAAACCCTAAGTCCCTAATGTACCTTAGAGTTTGAATCCTACCTCTTTGTTTCAAGTAGGCCTTCATCCAAGCCTAGTTTCATTAGTTGTTATAAGACTTCATAACCATTGAAAGACATGATTCTCAAAATCATTCTCATGGTGAATTGATCAACAAACTCTTTTTCTAAACTCTCTCAAAAATTTATTAACCTAACTAACACTAACATTGGAAAGGTCATTGGATAATTTGTTGATGTTACAAGAATTTTCTACAACCATATGATAACCCTCATATTTGTTGCATATACCCTTGTACAGGTGGACTAACACATTCATAAATTGCACTAAACAATTGGATGTTATTCTAGTGGATAAATGCTAAGTTTTATTGGTCAATTGTTTCATTTTTGAGAATTAATGGTTGTTGTTGTTGTAAATCACTTATTGTTGTCATATCATTTTTTACTACTGCAAATTTACAACAACCATTGCAACTTGCATTGTCTAGTGTCTTTAAGAGGTATTAAATACATGCTTGGACTTGGAAATAATCATATATATGTTGTAAATTGTTATTTTTCCGAGAAGGTACTCAAACAAATTGATACCTAGTTTCTTACCTTGACTCTTCAGGTGATAAAGAAAGGGAGCAAAAGGATTGGCTACTATGCTTGTTACTTTGATCCCTTGATGTTGTTAGCACTATGTAAATCTGTCTAGCTGGAAGATAGACGACAAAGGTAATTATTTCAACCAACTTTAGGTTGGATTCCGACCTTTCCAAACAGAGAGGGATCTCTCAAACATACAACTATTTACGATATTCAAAATATTTGGAAATGCATGTACAGAGGTCAGATTCTGTCATGGTGTAAAATTTAAAGGTGATAGGACAAAACAAAAGGGCAAGGCCATTGGGCAATGGGGTCCATTCCTGAAAAAGTATAAAGATTTATAAGCTATGTATTTCTAGAGGGAATAGAGGAAAAATAGGTATGATGTTCATCCAAATAAGTAATGTGAGGTGGCGGAGGAGAGGAGAGGAGAGGAGAGGAGAGGAAAGACTACTATCATCAAGAGGCATTTAATATAGGGAGAATCTATTGGTGAAGTATTAGAAGAAGAAACATGATAATTGGATACTGCAAACAAAGAACTAATCATGAGTGAAGTCTGAAACAGTAACCAAAATTACATAACAAGTATAATCGATATAAGAAGGAGCACCAAAAAAAATGAATTCCTTCTATTACTTACATATTATTACTAGCAGAAAAACACATTCACGAATAATGAAATACAAGAAGACACACTGAACATCAAAACTGTGATGAATCTTAGCTGTCTCGGAAAAACCTTTTCTTCTTATATTTAAAATTTCATAAAAACTACAAAGTTATCCTGCTATGAGGGTAGGCCCCTCTCTAGTAAGTCCAACCCTTCATTTATCTCTATAATAATATATATAGATAAATTACATTTGGGATTCAAAACAAATCATTTTTCCCAAAATTACAAAAATAGAGATCAGTTACAAAGAAGGAGTAATGTACAACTATTGAACTCCTATTTTCTAGGGAACGTTATAATAAAAAACTGGCATATTCGATATTTTTTCTCTAATGCCAATTTTCTGCTATCATCACAAAATTCCTTGAAAGGTACTTAATTTAGCTTGAAATCTATTTCAGGTTTGCGATCTCTTCTTTTAAAGTGTCAAGCCACTTAGGTTGGTTTTCTCCAATACTTTCAACCACTTCATCTTGAACCTCTTTTACCCTTGCCAACTTGCAGGTGATGTCTGTATGCATACCCATTGATAATTAAATCCTTCATGATAGGATTTAGCCTAATTCCTTCATCTGACCCTGACTCATCTACAGGCTCTATGTGAAATTTTGTTGCCAGTATTCATGCAACAATATTTTCTTTCTTCTTTATCGACAATTTTGTTAGATGATTTGAATATCCCGATTCACTGAAGGCCACCGGATCTGTCTTCTCCATTTCCTCTAGTTTTCCCTGAAGCACAAGCTTACCCCCCTTAGTTTTACTATAATTAGATGAACAATTTGATTCATGGTTACCCTGTTCTGGAATAAAATGTTAATTGTCAACAACAGAGAAATACAATCCATGTTTTGGATGACAGTTGTCATTGAGTGCTAATCATGGGTTACTGGAAAAGGTCCTTGCATGGATAATGACTTATCGCATTTAGCCATTGATTTAAAATGATGATCCTTCAAATCATTTTTTTGGTGGTTCTCACCCAACATCGTACGAATGAAAAGTACCCAAACAAATGTCTTGAGGTGATTTGACTGGCCATCAGCTTTCCCTTTCCACATGCGGCCCTTGGATTTGACATATTCAATAATATTTTGACACGTGACATCAGGGCATGGTTTAATGGTTTTGAGCTCACCCGCTTTTCCCCCCGATATGCATCTGGTGGCACCACGTTCCTTCGAGATGAAACCATGGTATTTCTATTGACCCACTTTCAAAAGATTAACCTCCACGATAATTCTTGGCTCAATATGCTCCATGATCATTGATCTATGACACCCACAATATGTGACCCGTTGGGTCCCATCAACTTCATATTTTCTCTATATTTATCCCCGTCTGCTAGTCTATCACTCTTCTATACCAATTTAGCCTCCTTCTAATTCCCGAGACTTGGATCCATGTGGAAAATTTTACAGTGATAAAATGGGATCCAACAGGGGATGTTATCCTCCCTGTGAGGTAGCAAAGAATAGTAGACCATGTGCCTTATCCATTAGGGCTTCTCTTACAAAAAATGTGTATAATACCCTGACCTGGAGACTCGATGTTGGATATACTGCTAAAATATAACTAAATACTTTATTTGGAAATCTAAACATGAAAATGCTTGATCATCAAGCTTATTCATGCCTACCTACCCTAATTGTTGAAATGAGCTTCCAATCAAATGAAATCATAATTCCAGTGTATCCATGCAAGAATTTTATCTAATGCTAGGTTTCTTTGCACATGCTTTCTCCAAAGCCTATTCACTGATAACCCATCCGAGAAGTTATATATGAATTTGAATCTTAGGATTTCAAAAATATTGGGACTGTTTATTGTTTCTAGAAAAACTACAAATGGGTCTTCCAACACATGCATAATATAACAATCATGTTTCACCTCTTCTACTGCATTCTTACTTTCATGTGATTTACCCTGTCGATTTCCACCAAGAGACTGAAAAATTTGTTGAGACTGTTGGAAGTAACAACCTCTTGAATCAGAAGACAACACCTGCTAAATAGAAACCACTGGTGTAAAACAATCCATGTCTAATACTAACATTGATTGGCCCTTATCTTCATATCTTATCTTACAATCCATCCTAAGCCTTAAATTTCAATTGTTAGAATTTTCCATACAACATGCCACAGGGTCATGAAAACCATGAAAAACCATTTCTTCTCGATGAACAAAAACATAAAGAAAATCCTCTTTCACAAGTGTTTGTTGTTTTTGCTCTATTTCTTCTGTTCTGAGAACATTTTCAAATGAATCAAATAAAACAATTGCATCTTCATTATCTTTCTATATTTCTGATTGAAAAGTGGCATACATTGTTTTGTTACTTTCCTGAAACTCTATGTCAGTTTTTCGTTCACTGCGTGAAGTCTCCATAGATGCAATTTCAAAATCATCATCCATGTCTAGGCCACTTAGAATTTGAACAACCACATCATTCACATGGGAAGAAAGACAAATTTGAAACACTTTTTCTTGCTGGAAATCTTGTTGAATATCTTCATCAAGTTCAGGAGAAGGAAAATGACTTTTGACAACAATCCTTTGATCAAATTTTTCCATTTTCTCATGATTTTCTTTTAACCATTCAAAGGAAGAAAAACATAATGAGAGATATTCTTCATTTTCAAGTCATAACAAGAGATATTATTCATTTGCAAGTCTACTTCTCTCTTCAAATTTAACATCATACCTGGAGGGTTTTTTATTTGAAACATTATTGACATTTTGTTTGAGCACTTTGAAAGAATAAAAACATAATGGAAAGGTTCTTACTTTTGATTTAGACATTTCTTCATTTCCTTCATTTCTGTCACATGCACATTTTTCCATTTCTTTGGATTGCTGAACACACTCATTTTCATATTCATCTTCAACTAATGGCTGCAATTTCTTGTCAATTTGTTCCATTGAATCAGTGTGATTTGGAATCAAAACATGTTTCTTTGCCTCAATGATGATCTTAGAATTTTCTTTCAACAATTTAACTCAAGAAAAGCATAGAGGTATATAATTTCTTTCAGCTGGTTCAAAACTTTCTTTTTTGCAACTGTGATATGTAAGCTGATGGATCTCACTACACTGCTGAAAATGAACATTTTCCTAGGAAGAACATCTAGTTGGTTGTTCTAAGAAGTCAACCTCATATTCATCATATAGGGTAAAATCAACAACATCTGCAATGTCATCTAGCAAGAAAAAACTTGGAACATCAACTTTCTCTTCAACAGACTGTTTTTCAAAGTCATCTTCTTGACTATCCACAAATGAATATATGAAACAATCAGCTTCATTCTTATCACGGGGTGGATCACAAACTACATAAGTGCCCTCTCTTTTAATAAGTGGAATATAATCCTCTAAAAAATCATTAGCATTCAAAATTTCAAGAGGACCTATAACACCATCACTTTTATGCTCAAAATTCCAATCAATTGTCTTCTGTTCATATTCACTTTCATGTCCTAGAACACCCAACCCTTCACTTAGAATATGTTCACATGCTAGGATATTGTGTTGAATCTCTTGAGCATCATTAAACATTTTATGTAAGGTCTCAGGTCTTCTTTCCAATAGGAGGAAAGACAAATCTGGGTGATGAGTAGTGGCATACTGGAGCATGGAAACAACTTTAGTGGGTTGAATTTCTTTGGGAAGATCATAATAAATATTGGAAAAAATTCTACTAAATGTGGAAAGGGTCTCATTGCTTTTCCCTTTCAAGGAATAGAATTATGTAAGTTGTAGGTCTAGAGATTTCTTCTTGCCCCAAATCTTTGAAAAAACACTCTTCAATTCTCCCCACGAGCTAATTGTCTCTGGCTTCAAATCCTTAAACCATTATTTGGTATCTCCTTTCAAGGATTGAGAGAAATCCCTCATAAAAACATCAACATGGTCAATCTCAAAAAATTCTATAAAATGCTCAAACCCTTGAATGTTTTTTTCAGTTGTGATGGCACCAAGTTCTCCATCAAACATAGGTAGGTATTCATAGTGCTTTGGAGGAAAATCATGAAGGATGTGGGGTAATTTTAAGGGTCTGTATCTGTGCTGGGTATTGGAGGGTGTTGGATCAAGTACAGGAGGTGAAATATCAGCCTTGGTTTCATGAGTCTCAACAACTTGGTTGTGGTTATCACATGGCTCATATGGGAGGTTTCGATCAAAATTAGTGATGGACTAAGGAAATATATGTATAAATTTAAGAGGAGGATATACAATTTCAGGATTATCATGATCATCATTTGAATGTAGTAGGTAAAGAAAAAGTTATTTAGCATGTTCATGAAAGGATCAAAGGTAATTCACAACAAAAACATATAATGTCTTGGAAAAAAGTCAACTTTAAGTACTTGTTTTCTCCCATGATGCCTTTTCATACCTCTGTCAAGGGCTCTCATCTTCCAGTGGAGTCTCTGAATCACATTTGAAGTTTGAGTGGAGTCACTAATGATGTTTTGGAATCCCGATTAGGCATTGAGAGTGGAGTCGCCAATGAAAATTTAAATTCCTAGATTCTTCTACCAGTGGAATCACCTTCAAACTGATTTTTGATGTGTGGAGTCACCATAGCAAGAATACAAACAATATATGCCTAAGTGTCTGTTGCTCTTAGACCTTAGAATTCAACCATGTTGTGTTGGACAATTGAGAGGGGGGGATGAATCAGTTTTCCCCGTGATTAAACAATTATGCTTCTTTTAAAATCTTTACAAGGCACTCAATGATGATCACAATAATGCAGAGAAATAAACAAAGGAACATTCAGCATCAGTCACATATATGATAAAGACAGAGACAGATAATTCCCGAGGAAACCCATACAGGGTAAAAACCTCTTTTTCTTTATATGATAAGTATTATCTACATTATTTACATTATCATACATATGAGCACCAACTCATTGTGAGGCTACAATCTCTGGTTTTGCAAGTTGCAACTTACTGAGAGCACCGACTCTCTGTTTTCTCTAGCACCCACTAGAAGGAAGCACCAACTCCCTGGTTTCTATAGAACCAACTAGAAGGAAGCACCAACTCCCTGGTTTCTCTAGCACCAACTAGAAGGAAGCACCAACTCCCTGGTTTCTCTAGCACCAACTAGAAGGAAGCACCAACTCCCTGTGTTCAGGCACCCACTTGAACCTTTGAGGACACCAGTCCTCCCTAGCACCTCCCAACCACCCTGAATAATAAATTGTTTGTTACTGAAACTTATTACAGCGATATAAAATAATTCAATGGCTTACCAACCATGTTGTTGTTCTGTTACACTGCTCTCCCTATCTGCATCAGTGTCTTCTACCTTTTATACTCTCTGCACCATATCCCTTTGATGCAACCTTCCTCTACCATGCATCTCTGCTCCTGCGCTTTGCCTCCTTGCTCACACTTAAATCCTCCCCATGACAACAACAACCTCATCTCTTCTTTGTTTCTCCTTCTTATAGTCTCTATTGTCGTTGTGCATGCAATATTCGCAATGCTTATGCATGCTCACTCCACACCAAATTCCTCCACAACTCGATTTCTCTGTCTGATCATCATCACGACTCTTCAGCTTCTCTGGTGGTTCACCCTGCGTGTCTAGCATCATTGTATGTTATACCAAGATTCCTCAGCCTCTCTGGCAATTTGAGACTCTTCATCTTCTCTGTGACAGTCGAGCTCACCTTTTCTATTTTAGTTACAGGCCTCAATGCTCATCAGCTGTCAATCGCCTCCATGAACATATTCATCCCTCTCAGAGACTCTTCACCTCCTCTGTCAATCCTCCCAAAGTGTCTTCAAGTCCTCTGGCAGAAACCATCAGTGGTTTCTGGTAGTTACATTGTATCGTGCTACAATAGCCCTCTGATCTTTGTTCACATTCACCTGCACCATTGGATTGGCTTCATGAGATCTTGCATTCATTTCGACATTTCTGTGGCCAAGCTTAGCACCTCTAGCTTCTACCTCCATCTTCCATCGATGTAACCAATGGCTATGACCATGAGCTTATGCATAAATCACTTTTGTGCTTTCTCATTTTGTGAATTTTGAAACTATGCTCTGTTGACCCCAAGTTAGCAAAATTTCAATCGCTTTCCACATGTCTTATGATTCGATGGTCCAGATCTGATCTTGATTCAATGACTATGATTGAATCGTGATTTTTCATATCACAATTTCGACATTCTTGTTGCATTGTTTTGTTTGCCTCTCCATGTTGCGATTCACGAAACTCCGATATGGAGTTCGATCAGCAGTCCAGATCTGATCTTGATTCAACGATTGCGATTGAATCGCGATTTCGCATATCACGATTTTGGCACTCTTGTTGCATTGAGTTCTTGCCTCTCCAAGTCACGATCCCTGAAAACAAGCTTGGTTTCTCTAGCTCTTTCCTCCATCTCTCGCTGATGTGACCAAGGGATATGACCACAGCCTTATGCATAAGGCGCTTTCACGATTTCGAATTTCACGATTTTGTGACTCTTGTGGTAGGAGTTCTTGTCATCTCCATCTCCCAATTTTCGAAACTCCAAAGTGGTGTAAACCTGCTGACATCACACGTGGATTGACACGTGTAGAATACAGCCACATGTCACTCTGATTTGTGACTTACATGTGCCTGAAGTGTTGAATCATCTTGACACTTGTCATTGCCTGGTTGTGCCACGTGTTCTTAGGTTTGTTGACGTGTCTTGTTTCAAGATTTCGCATTTCGACACTTCGGGACTCCTAATGTTGAGAGTCTCTGACTTCTCCATCTCTCAATTTATGAAACTCTGAAATGGACTGGGATCGATGGTCCAGATCAAATCTTGATCTGACGGCTGTGGTTAAGTTGCAATTTCGCATATTGCGATTTTGAGAGGTTAGGAAACCCCATTCCTTTGACTCTCCAGTCAGCGAAATGATGATTTGTGTCCATGTGTCCTGCCTGAATATGGATGGCCCTCCTTGCAGGATTTTGTGATCCCGCTACTCCTTGCTCTTTAAATAACGTGCAGGTTCTGCTTGATCCAACGATGGTCAGATCTCGCGCTTGGATCTAATGCCTAAAATCTGTCCTCCTCTTCAGCGCGCTCTTCTTGTCTACATTGAGATCTGAAAACCATCAGGAATTCTGAATTGTTGATCCAATGATCACGGTTGCTGCTCTTCCCTGATTATCATTGCACTGCTGATCATCGCTTCTATACTCAAGCCATCATCGTTGATGTACTTGCCATCAATGACAAGCAAACGTTGCCTATAAAACATGCCAACATGTTGTTCTTTCCCAGGGAAACTTTTTCAATTTCATCCCCGACAACGACGCCAGAATGTTAGCACTCTGTAAATCTGTCTGGCTAGAAGACAAATGACATAGGTAACTATTTCAACCAACTTTAGGTTGGATTCTGACCTTTCCAACTAGAGAGGGATCTCTTGAACATACAATTATTTGAGATCTTCAAAATATTTGGCAATGTGTGTACAGAGGTCACATTCTGCCATGGTGTAAAATTTAAATGTGGTAGGACAAAACATAAGGACAAGGCTATTGGGAAATGGGGTTCATTCTTGAAAAAGTATAAAGATTTATAAGCTATGTATTTCCAGAGGGAACAGAGGAAAAATGGCTATGATGTTCAACCAAATAGGCAATGTGAGGTGGCGGAGGAGAGGAGAGGAAAAAATAATATCAGAAAGAGGCATTTAATATAGGGAGAATCTCTTGGTGAAGTATTAGAAGAAGAAACATGAGAATTGGCTACTGCAAATAGAGAACTAATCATGAGTGAACTCTGAAACAGTAACTAAAATTACATAACAAGTATAATCAATATAAGAAGGAGCACCAACAAAAATGAATTCCTTCTATTACTTGTGGATTATTACTAGAAGAAAAACACATTCATGAATAATGAAATACAGGAAGACACACTGAACATCAAAACCATGATGAATCTCAATTGTCTTGGAAAAACCTTTTCTTCTTATATTTAAAATTTCATAAAAACTACAAAGTTCTCCTGCTATGAGGGCAGGCCCCTCTCTGGTAAGTCCAACCCTTCATTTATATTTGTAATAGTATATATAAATAAATTACATCTGGGATTCAAAACGAATCATTTTCCCAAAAATTCCAAAAATAGACATCAGTTACAAAGAAGGAGTAATGTACAACCACTGAACTCCTATTTTCTAGGGAACGTTATAATAAAAAAATGACATGTTCAAGATTTTTTCTATGAATGCCAATTGTCTGCTATCATCACAAAATTCCTTGAAAGATACTTAATTCATCTTGAAATCTATTTCAGGTTTTTGATATCTTCTTTTAAAGTGTCAAGCCACTTAGGTTGGTTTTCTCCAATACTTTCAACCACTCCACCTTTAACCTTTGTCTTCCGTTGCTTGCTCCTTTTACCCTTTCCAGCTTGCAAGTGATGTCCATTTGCGTACCCATTGATAATTAAATCCTTCATGATAGGATTTAGCCTAATTCCTTCACTTGACCCTGGCTCATCTACAAGCTCTATGTGAAATTTTGTTGCCAGTATTTGTGCAACAAGCTTTTCTTTCTTCTTTATCGACAATTTTGTCAGATTATTTGAATATCCCAGTTTGCTAAAGGTCGCCGTATCTGTCTTCTCCATTTCCTCTAGTTTTCATCGAAGTACGAGCTTACCCCCTTAGCTGTACAAGAATTAGACGAACGATTTGATTTGTAGTTACCCTGTTCTGGAATAAAACGTTAATCGTCAACAACATAGCAATATCACCCATGTTTTGAATGACAGTCGTTATTGAGTGTTAATCATGGGTTATTGATGAAGGTCCTTGCATGGATAATGACTTATCACGTTCAACCATTTATTTCAAATGACGAGCCTTTGAATCATTTTTTTTGGTGGTTCTCACCCAACATTGCACAAACGAAAAGTACCCAAACAAGTGTCCTGAGGTGATTTGACTAGCCGTCAACTTTCCCCTTCCACATGCAGGCCTTGGATTTGACATATTCAATAATATTTTGACACATGACATTGGGGTGTGGTTTAGCAGTTTCAAGCTCACCCACTTTGCCCCTCGATATGCATCTGGTGGTGCCACGTGCCTTTGAGATGAAACTGTGGTATTCCTATTGTCTCACTTTTGAAATATTAACCTTCGTGGTAGTTCTTGGCCCGATATGCTCCTTGGTCGTTGATATATGACACCCATGATCTGTGACCCATTGGGTCCCATAAAATTCATATTTCTTCTATATTTAGCCCCATCCACTTAGTCTATCACTGTTCTATACCAATTTAGCCTCCTGCTAAGTCCCGAGACTTGGATCCATGTGGAAAATTTTACAGTGATAGCAAAGGTCACTAGGGAAGCCTCCCTTGTGTTGGATTTATTCCATCACTAAACAAGAGAAGTTTATAATAAGTTGAAAGTGGCGGGTTATTCCATTGTTATGCAAAAATTGGGGACTTATAGTGTGGATTTTCACAAGTACAAATCCAGGGATAACATTTTGGCATCATTTCCAGGGAGGATCGAGTCATTCTCCTCAACAAAATACCTTTCATAAAATTTCTCCCAAAGTTGTTATCTCTCAATTTTACTTGGAGATTCCACTAAGGGTGATTCCCCCACCTTCCTTTGATGATATAAGGGCAATCATATGAATAATCCATTGAATCCAAATATGTACACTCAACGTCTATAAATAACAAACAAGGAGTTGTCGTTGAGAATTTAAAACTGCAGTTTGGGATCAATACATAAGCATGCATGTGAGTTTATGGGGGATTCCCATAGATTACATATCTCCCTATTTTAAGTTCATGTGATCCATGTTGTTACCCACTCAAGTAGTATTGCATTAGAAAACACATGAAATAGAGATTCACTTCCATGTACCTTTGAGTATATCACAATTCTTCCTAAGCTTTGAGTCTAATTGATCTATAATGACAACCTGTACTAGATGTCACTATAATCCCACCCCCCCCCATGGCTCCTAGAAAATGGCCATCTAACAATTCTTTCAGACCTTTGGATATGAGTAAAATCCATGGTTTTCCCCATGAAATGCCCGATGATGCTAACTCTTGGAAATACAAATTCTTTGGTAGTGATGATACTAAGGATAATTATCACTTGATTAGGTTCTACAACAAGTATGAATTCCACGAGGCTAAAAGCCAACACTTGGATGTGATCATGAAACTTTTCTCCACCTCATCGGTAGGAGAATCTAGAGCATGGTATGAAAGCCTCCCAAGAAAGAGTATAAGAATATGGGAGGATTTGTCGAATTCTTTCATGAATAAGTGGGGTGATGAAAATAATAAAGATTTCTTCTTTTCATAGTTTCACAAGATTCAAAAGTATGAGAAAGAGTGTGTAAAAGAGTTCAATGTTATATTTAATACCTTGATTGAAGAATTTTCCCTCAAAGTAGACCCATAGAGGCAATTTCCTTATCCCACTATCTACATTCTTTGAAACATAATTTTCAATTCTTATTAAAGGATAAGTCCCCTAAGACCCTTGAGGAGGAAAAATATTTGTCTTCCCGAATAGAAAGAAATTTGAATTCATGTGAGATTTACAACCTTCCTGTGAAAAGTACCCTTGAAGAAAATATTATGAGTCTTACACTATCCCATAAGGTTCTCAAGACTAAGGTGGATGCCTTAAAATAAAGGGACCCCCCCTTGTCAACTAGATATAAATGATATTTCATGGGTAGGTACATATCACAAAGAACAATACCCCATCAGTAAGAAAAATTGTCACACCGAGTCTATAAACATTTCTAGGGAAACTGAAATGCAACTCCAAGCACTCATAGGTGAAGCATTGGAAGAGAAAGGTCAATCCCTTGAGGAGGACATCAATTCTCCTACCTCAAATATTTCTAGAATATATAATGATGAATTGGAAATATCCAACCTGACAATCTTCCTCCATCATTTGGTCCTAGGAAAGAAGGAGATGATGATGAACTCACACTTTCACAGGACCTCGACATTGAAGAAGAGAACCCTCCTATAGTTCTCCATGCCAAAATAGTTGGTAAGAGGAGTGGAAATCATGCACCCTTCTTCATTTATCTCTTAGTGAATGAGTTCACCCTCCATAATTGCATGTTAGAATCGGGTGGATCCATCAATATTATGACTTTAAAGGTGATGCAACAACTTGGCCTTGAAATATAATGACCTTACAAAAATGTGTGTGGGGTAAACTCTAAACCTATTAGGTTGTGTGTCCTTATTAAATACCATAGGTTTAGCCTAGATGCCTTTCCTTGCATTTACCTTATGGTGAATGTTGTGGTGATCAATCTACTTTACACTTGGGGGATGTTATTATCTAGAGAATGGGAGACAACCTTGGGAGCTAACATATAGATGGATTTAACATATGCTATCATCCCTCACCTTGAAGGCATTTTTGAAACCCTCTATAGGGAGCCTATTTAGAGATACCAAGTTGAGTCCCCAAAGGGTCCCATGGACAGAATATTATACTTGGATGACAAGATGGGAAGTTTCTATGCCATCGATCCTACATTCCAAGTTGAGCAGTGTCAAGAAGACAACAGAATGTGGACCTTAGAATTCAATGGTGATCACTCTAGTCTTGGTTTGGGAGTTGTCATTGTCCTCACAACCCCATCCAAATAAGCTTCTTATTTATCATATAGGCTTGATATGATTGTACAAACAACATTGTCGAGTATGAATATTTTCTCATAGGACTTAACTTATCCCTAGATAGGAACATAAGGCACATAGGGGTCATAAGAGATTTTGATCTGATTGTCTCCTAAGTAAACCTAAATTTTTCCACAAAAAAATGAAAGGTTGAGGAGATAAAGGGACTCGATGTGAGACACCATGAAACTTTTTGATGAATTTTCAATCGAAGTAGTCCCTAGGAAAGAAAACTGTGTTTTTGATTCCTTGGATATCTCCACATCCACCTTACAACCCTGTGAAGGTGTCCTCCAAGACTTGCGAAAAATGTAGGTGGTATTTAGACCATCCGTTCCCAATAACTTGGATCATTGGAAAGTCTTTGATGGCGACACGCGTATACTCATATGTCAACAAGGAAGTAAAGAGTTCTCTGATTCCCAAGTGAATCTCCTGGTATATTCCATTAAATTGGAAGTTTTAAACCTGCATAACAACGCCCTTCCAAAGGGATGTGTTCTTTTAGAACATATGTTTGATAGACATGATATGTATAATGGAAAGCATGTTACAAAAAAATCCAAAAAAGTGTTAGAGCTCAACATAGGGTCTGAGATTGAACCAAGGATGGCGAAAATAGGGAAAGGGACCACTATGGTTGAAAGAGATGATATACTAGACCTAATTTTCCAATATAAGGATATATTCATTTGAGATTATGATGACCTGTAAGCCTATAGAAGTGATGTGATTCAACATGACATCCCTCTTGTGGAAGGATCCAATCCATTCAGACAACATCTATGGCATATCAACCCTAAGATAGTACCCCAAATCCAAAAATAACGTCAAAAAATGGTTGACTCTAGGATCATAGTTCCTATTAGGTATTCCTCTTGGATGTCAAATTTGGTGGTGGTTCAGAAAAATAACAAATACATTATACTTTGTGTTGAATTTAGGAACCTCAATCAATTATCATTAAAGTATAACTACCCTCTCTTGAACATGGAACATATACTACAAAGAGTTACGGGTGTTGGGATGATGTCCATGTTAGATGGTTTTTCTAGCTACAACTAAGTTTTAGTAAAAAAGGAGAATCAACTTAAGACCGCATTCACCACTCCTTTGTGGACCTTCATGTATTTGAGAATGTCTTTCAATATCAAGAATGTTGGATCTACCTTTAAAATACCAATGTATTTTACCTTTAGGGATCTAATAGAGAAGATCATAGAGATATACCTAGATGACTTGAAAGTTGTGTCTCAGTAAACAAATGCACATATCTCACTCCCAAGGATGATATTTGAATGTGTTAGGAGGTATGAAATCTCCATTAACCCTAAAAGGTCAATATTTGGTATTGATAAAGGAAATTTTCTTGACCATGTGGTCTCAAAAGATGGTATCTCCATTGATCCCAAAATATTCGAGTCTATAAAGAACATATGACCACCTACCAATAAGAAGTATTTTCAATCATTCTTTGAAAAAACCAATTTCATAAGAAGGTTTATCTTGTAGTTTGACAAGAAGGTGAAACCAATGAACGCCCTGCAAAATAAATATGTTTCTTTCAAATGGGATAACAATAGTTTGATGTCTTTGGAAGAAATTAAGGAAGCAATCACTAAGGCTCCAATCTTGACTAGCCCTGATTATTCTCATTATTTTATAAATTTGTCACTCACTTCTCAAGATACTATAGTCATGGTGATACTACAAAAGAACAAGGATCATTATGAGAAACCTATCACTTTCATGAGTAAAACCCTTAGGGATGCTGAATTGAATTACTCAGTCACCAATAAGAAAGCATATGCCCTTGTCAATTCCCTTAATCACTTTATGAGTTATGTGGGATAAAACTGTTGATACTGAGAGGGGGGTGAATCAGTATCAAGTACAATTTAAAAAAAAATCAGCTTATACTTAAACCATTCAATTATATCCAATGAGAAATGAACAATAGTATAAGAGTTACACCAATAAACCAGAATACACCATGCACAATATATGAGAAATAATCAATAGTTATTGTTCAAGGGAAGTAATGACTTCCAAAGGTAGCTATAGCTTCCAAATTTAAAGGTAGGGATAAACATCCAAGAGGAAGATACAATCCTCCAATATCAAGAGATAGTTGAACTCTCCATCCTTACCCCTTCCTTCCACCCAATAATATATGAGATATAATAAAACTTTACATTAAATCATCACCATCAACCAATCATCACATAGAACCTGATAATGCTTCCTGAGACTTCTTCAATTTCTACAATTCTTAAATTCTTGGAGTACTCTGGTCCTATAGATAATATTACTCAATGTATTCTCTGAAAGTCCTCCAAGGTTTACTCCTTGAATCCTCCCCAAAAATAAGTTATAGAGAGAATGGTAGACCTTGTTCAATTCTGGTTTATTCAGGAGACCGAACTTGTACAGAATGCCCCACGCTCAATATTTAACATCAGATTCTGAAACTCTCACACAAGAAACTAAATTCTGTACTCTTTCCAATGAAATTTTTCCCACGTCATTTGGATTCTATATGAAGAAGTTATGACTTTTTTACCCAGAACACCTTAGAAAACATCACCAAAAGACTTCATCCTCCCTTGAAATCCGACCTTCTTTACTTCTGATTTCCTCTGAAATTTGACTTGTGTATCAAATGAATGTATAATGATATTTATTTATACCATTTATGTCACTTCCTTTTAACATTAGGTCCGACTTGAAAATTTATTATTTTGTAATTCTTTTCTTTAATTATCTTCAAGGCCTACATGTACTTCCTTCTTCAATTCACTTTGTCATCTTCAAAAATTCATTTCTCCTCAACCATGAGGATCCACGTGATGTGCCACATACCATTGGAAACAACATGATGTATAATATCCATCCATAGGTATTGTATCTACATGTGCATTTTCCTTCATGTCCAAATAGCTTCGTCAATCTTGCGGTCCAAAACCCATGACTAGGGTTGACATCAATGACAACAACCAATCTTCCAACAATCTCCCCCTTTGTCATTGATGGAAACACTCATGCTCCCCCTATCATCATGATCCCAATTTCTCTCCCCCTTTGACATCAATGGAAAAGGGTAGGGCTTCTCCCCCTGAGTTTAAATGAAAAAGGTAACTCTCTTCTTTGGGGCTGCTCCCCTTGAACATGTGGCACTCAATAATACTTCATCCTTATTTTTGGTCTTTGGCACATTTTCTTCCATGGAATCCTTTTATGTGGCTTGTATTTTCTCTCTCTTCTTCATGTCTAGAATGTATATGTTGTTCGGTCTTCTTGTTTCAGTTGCAACCAATCTTCCTGAGTTATTTTCTCTGATTTTACATTTTCAGGAGTCAAACGTAAGAGTGTATCCTTGATCACACATTTTACTAACACTAAGGAGATTATGCTTCAGATCTTCAACCAATAGGACATTCTTTGATTTTACATTTTTTATTCCAAGTTCTACTACACCTTCTACAAGTATTTTGGCAGATGAGTCATCTCC
>ML820519.1:7769-37263 GCA_009831015.1 Picea engelmannii | reverse complement strand
TAAATAAGGCGATGAATCTGAGTTATTCTTGAAATAAAACGATGTGTAGGAAGATGAAGAAAACAAATAACTGCATCAGAGCATTACTGGAATGAATTCTGAATAAGTTAAGAAGACAATCACATAGTTTAAATTTCTTAAGCCAAGAGTGTCACAAGACGAATTATGGGCCTTTAAAATCTCCAATTTAAACGAAAGAAAATGTAAATGAAATGACAGGCTACAGGAAATAAATACGATGAAAGGAAACAAAGCTCATATCACCACCCTTTAGAATCTTTTCATAGAGACTTCAAAATCTTCTTCATTTGTATTCAATTCGAATTCCTAAAATTTACAAATAAAGTTTGATACAACCAAAATGTGCTCTTGCACTTCTGCCAACATTAATTAATTCAAGTCTCTTAGTACTTATATAATTTGATAAAAAATAACTGAAACTGAAACGTTTCATCTTCTGTAACAGTTTCGGATGTCAGTTTCAGTATACGAAATGATTTACAATAATTAGCAAAAAAGACACGTTTCAACATCATGAACAGTCTCTTTGACCGCCCGGCTTCTTCTGCGACATTTGTTTCTCCCTGTGATTCCGTTGGATCTGCAATATTGGTGATAGATGGAGATCATCTGTTCATTCCAGTGACGTTGTACTTTTTCTTACCCAACCGCACAAGTTCTTTCCATTGCGCATCAGAGGGGATTTCGTAATCCATCATTTGTTTAATCAAAATCTCCAAATCAATGCACATAGCATAGGACATGGTTGGCACGTCGACTTTCACTATTTTGAACTTGTTCAAAATTTTGAAATCAGTAGCTAAATGTTCTACCAAGCTAGGGCCTTTCATAATTTCTTCCATATCTTCAAACCTGGAATGGTCCATCCTTCATTGCATGAGGAGAGTGTGATAATCTTCCTCATTGTATAATGAGCCTTTACCATCCCAAAATGAAGGGAGTCCTTTAGCAAACAATTGTTCAAAGTCGTCTTTAAACTCCTGTATGCTATGCTCCATTTGCATAGCTTTGTTTTGGACCGATCTGAGCAAGTTGTGCTTGGAAATGATTCTCCTGACTGAAATGATTAAAGAGGTTTTGTCTTTCACACTGACGGTCTGAAGATTGGCATTTGGTATAGTATTTAGTAAGTCGATGGCATTTTGGGCCCATTCTGAGGGATTCTTTGCTAACACTTCATTTACAACATTGCATCTGTTCCGAGCTGTAGAATCCATGTTGTCTTTGTCGTTGATAAAATTCAGATAACTTCTGAACTTAGCAACCTATGCAGCAATCACATCCCATATTACATGTTTGTCTCCCTGTAGTAGCGGTTTCCCCTTCAATCTGGTTTTTAGCTTGTTTAATCTTTCTTGCAGGTCTTGGTTCTCTCTGTGGAGTTGAGCTAATTTCTCATCCTTCACCTTCATCTCTTGTTTCAACTTTTCTAAGTTTTCTTTGAGACTCTTGATCTCACCTGTTTTCAAACTCACTTGGGACATAGCCTAAACTAACCCCTCAGCACTTGATCCAGCCTCTACATTAATAGGCACAATAATTTCCATATCTGATGTTATTGCCTGCATTTGTGACCAACTTTCTTTCTCTTTCTACAATTGCAACACTTTATCCTTGTATTCTAGTGCCTCTTGTCTGAAGGTTTCCTTTTCCTACTCCAAAGCAGTTAATTCTATTGTTTGCGGATGGTCTGTAGGTGACATCTTCAACCTTTTCTTCAAGATTTGGATCATTTTGTCCTTTTCGTCTAGAGAAGATTTCACCCCTTGCGTACCTTCAAACTCTAATCTTCTTACCCACGTCATCCAAGATTTTTCGGACACCTTTTCTTGTTTCAGTTGCCCATCTAGTTTCAATGCATGTGTTGTCAATCTTGCAACCTTCAGAGATAAGATTATGTAATCAACGTACAACATATCACTGACATTTCTATAGAATTTTACTTTATCAAGGGCGTCGATGTTTTCATAGTGTACCATGAACTCATATACCTTATCATTATTGGCCACTGCAATGGTGAATGTCTTTTTCTCGACATCTCTGATTGAGAGCGAGTGAGCTTTATGTTGGGATGTCCCTTCTACTTCGGGCAAAAGCTCCCTTATTTCACTATTCACCATACTCCCTTTCACGACATATTGATTTAGCAAGTCCTCCTTATATTGATAAATTTTCCCAGGAGTTTGGCCGAATACGTGTTTCTTGCTACTGAAAACCTTCATGCTGCCTTCGTTTTGTGGCTTGTTTTCTGGATTGATTTCTTCGTTCTAGGCCATAGTCTCTGCCATCTCCATGCACGTATTTCCTTTCTGTTCTTCCTCTTCCAAGTTAATAACTTGAGAGGCTGATGTGGATCTCATTTATTGAGGGTGTCTTGCTGGCTACTAGCCCCTAGGGCTTATGAACTACTTCTCTTATTGAAGATGCTCATTTTAGGAGCTTTGACAATCAACCTGGGTGAGGGTTTCTGTGTTGAGCTTTGCTGAAAAGTAATCTTTGTTTGTTTTGTTTGATCATGCTACATGATAAGCTCCATCTCTATACAGGTCTCTAGATTGGGAAACTTATCTAATCCTTCAACATTCTCGTGCTCATAAGGGCCTTGTCTACTTGCCAATCTCCTCTTTGATATAATCTGATGTGGATCATATCTTCTTCCTTGGAACTGTGTGAACCCAAATTCATTGAGTTTGGATTGAATCTGAGGCAAACAAGACTTGCTCTTCACCATAAAGGGACCTACCACGAATGGGAATTTTAGATTAGAAGGCTTGTGAGCTTTGAGGAAATGCTCAGTCTCTGAGATGACCCTTTGTCTTATAAATTCCAAAGAAAATATCTTGGGAGTTAGAAAAACTAGTAAAAGGTGAGGCCCTTCCTGGCATCCATATACCCAAATCACGGTGGACTAAGTGAAAAGCATCCAGCCTCCCATCATGTTCTCTAGACTCGACTGCAATGAACTCTTCATTTCTTCTAGGACTCTTGGCATATTTGGACCAAAAATGAGACTGTATATCCTGGACATGATCTTGTTGTTGAAGATGAGCATGGTGATATTTTTACACTTGGTCGAAATAAATGCAGCCTTAGGAAGCTTGGTGTTTTTAGATCCCAGAAACATTCTCAACAGGTGAGAGTAGTATCTGAAATGTCTTAATGAGCTGAAATTAACCAGTTGTTGATGTGTATTTTCCATAGTAAATTCATCAAAACTGACACGGATTGACTGCCCAGACAGGAAGAAAATCAATAGGAACCCTAGCATAACCTCTACCACAAACTTGTCATTGTATAGACCTAGAATTTGACTCAGTAGAGAACAATCCCACTGGACTTTGGCGATCATGATGCTTATACTGACAGGAAAGGATAGGCTCTTTGAATAATGTTCAGGTTTGACTATGGTTTGCAGAAACATGGTTTTTACCTTGGGCAAGCATTCTCTATAAATAATAATCATTCTCTATTCCTCAAAGGGTTCTGACACTGTGGGGGAGGGGTTTGGTATATTTAGAGTATGTCGGAGCAACAGACCGTCTACTTTACACAGGACTTCTGACCCTAATGTTTAATGACTCTTTCTCCCTGGGAATATCGCTCTGCACACCAACTTACAAATTCAGGGAATAGGAAGACTATTTCTATGACATAAGGGGTGAAGGACTCTCAAGCCGCTTCGAGAAAGGGTATGTGGGATCCAACATTGTTCAACAAATTCTCTTTAGACATAGAAATGAGCGAGACCGTTGTCTCTGTGTCGAAAACGTCAGAATCTCTGTCAATTAGGGCATCCTCCTTGGAGGAAATATCTGTTTCACTCATGGATAAAACAATAGGATTGGAAGCCATGGTGAAGAACATCTGATAAGAGGAAAGAAAAATGTTCTGGTTGGGTTCTAAACTTCTAAATTTGAATGGAAACTTTGCGCCAAATTTCTTAACATTTGAATGCTTCAAATTGTCATAGAATAATGCCCAGGGTTCCTCCTTTTATAGGCATCTATTGCCATTAAGGTTTGGAGAAAAATGGTTTTGGATGAACCACCCTTAGCCCTGATGTGTCTTTGAGGATGCCATGTGTCCATGATTTAAACCAGGGTAGTTTTCCCTAGTCCATCCTCTGTCAGCTAATTCTTGTGTTACCTCAATCGTCGAAATGCGCCTCGGTCGTTGATCTAGGTTGCTTCAAGATCTACAGTCTGCGTATTTCCTAGAAACTCTGTCATCAGAGTTTGAAAAAAGGTGGTTTTGGTCAGACAACCCTCTTCTCCGATGTACTTCTAATGGCGCCACACGTTTCATAAAAAACCACGATGGTTTTCCCCAGCCCGCCCTCGACCACTTAATCTTTGTGCTAGTTACATCTCTAATACACGTATCAACCATTGATCTGGGCCACTTTTGGGATCAATGGTCTACTGAGTTTTACTCTTCATATCTCCATTATTTCATCCATATGTTTCCAGGTATAGCTGGGTCCCCCAAATTATCACAGCTATGTGACGATTTAATCCTTCATAAAAATTCTGAAACTTAGACACCATCTGGAAATTATATGGTGATAACATTGGCTCCAACTGGGGATGCTATCCTCCCTGCGAGGTAGCAAAGAATTGTAGACCAAGTGCCTACCCATTGGGTTGTAATCATATGTGTGTGATCTGAATCCATTTATTTTATTCAAAAACTCTGAACCTACTCAGGACATCTCAGGGCCTTCACCTAGGGCTTCGACCATGCTGTTTTTATTTCTATTTTCACACTTAAATAAAAACCAAAACGCAAAGAGGATATGTACAATGAATGGTGAGTGATGATTTTTTAAATAATGTAGTGCTTGAGGAACCTGCCATTCACAAGCCCTCCTCCGGTGAGTTCTCCATTAATTTCCTCTAGCAAATAGGCATTGTTCCCATAGTAAGCTGCAATTTTGAATGGGCCCAGCCATAGATGATCGAATTTTCCATGTTTACCCTTATTTTCATTCTTGGAATCCCATCTTAGTACCCAATTTCTAGGTTTGAAGTCATCCACTTTGGTACATCTGTCGAAATCTTCCTTGATTTTCTCTTGACGTAGTTGAGCATTGTTGAAATCTTTTTCTCTAGTCTACTACACGCTGATGAGTTCATCCTCCCTTCTACGATAGACATTCATCTCTGCTTCTTTCTCCTATAAAAATTTCATTACCGGCAATCCAAGTGCCATAGGAAAGATGGCTTCTGTACCATAGACGATCTAGAAAGGAAATGTGGCAATAGATATCTTTGGGGATATCCTGTCAGCCCACAACACATGAATGAGCTTCTTGTGACATGCCTTTATATTCTCCTGCAACAATTTTTTTATGATTCTGACCAAGATTTTGTTTGAAGACTCAGCTAATCCATTTCCTTGCGGGTAGTATGATGTAGAATGGCCAAGAGTAATATTGTAATCACTACAAAATTTCTCAAATTTTTTAGACTTAAATGCCGCTACGTTGTTTGTTATATTCTTGATCGGACATTCAAATCTAGATAGAATATTGTCTTCTAGAAATCAAATGATAATGTCATTTGTAGCTTTTTTGGTAGGAACAACCTCAATCCATTTAGTAAAATAATTTGTTGTAGTCAGGATCCATTTGTGTTGAGCCGAATGTTGTGGGTGTATCTCTCCTACGAAATCTAGGCCCCATTGCCTGAAAGGAGCTTCTACTGAAATAGGCTTCAATGGCAGAGACTGCAATTTTCCTTTCCCATCAAATATTTGGCATTCATGTCACTTTGACACTTATAAACATCAGGGAAAATACTAGGCCAATAAAAACCAGCTCTCAACATTTTGTGTATAGTTGTCTTCCAATAATGATGACCTCCACAGTATCCTTTATGGAACTCCCTGAAGTTCATTTCTACTTCCTCCTCTATCAAACAACTCAGTAAAATTCCTCCTGGGTATTTCCAGTACAATAATCCATTGACAATGCAGAATTTCACTGCCTTTAGTTTCAAGAACCTAGCCTTTGTTTTACTATATTCAGGAGGAGCTTGCAGATTTTTTAACACAAAGATAATGTTTGCATACCATGCAGAGTCAAGAAATTTCTGAGATATTCGTGGAGTCTCCCTTTCTTCCTCTGCTATATTCTCTGACATATCTACAGTGAAGTTTATTCCCAAGAGTTCACAGTTTGCTTGTGCCATTAGTCTAGCAAGTCCCTGCCATTTGATCAACTTCGTGGGCTTGATGTCAAGATCATATTCTAATAGTACTACAATCCATTTTCCCCTCTTTCCTTAAGGATTAGGTTGTGTTAAGATGTCTTTTACTGAGCTGTTGGGGACATGAGCAGTAGTATGTGAATGTAGAATATACACCCTGAATTCTTTCACTGCTTTGACCAAAGCATACGCCTGCTTCTCCATGATGTCATATTTTAAAGGAGCATCTCTCAATGTCTTACTGTAGTATGCTATGGGCTTCTCAAAATTCTGGTCATCCTTCTGGAGTAATACACCTGCAATTGTGTGTTTTGAAGCGAAAGAGAATAGTATGAAATATTTCTCGAAATTTGGGCTAGACAACACAGGAGCCTTTGTAAATGCTACCTTGATGTCTTCAAAATATTTTCTAGCCTCAGGGATCCATTTGATTTCATTTCCCTTCTTTAACATGTTGGTGATATGCTTTATGATCTCTACTAAATTAGGAATAAATATTCTTAGGAAATTTACTTTACCTAGAAAGGATTGTACTTCCTTTTTGCTTCTGGGTATGCCAATCTTCAAAATTCCTTCAACCCTGCTGGGGTATACCTTTATTCCTTCCTTAGAAATGATGTTCCCTAAGAGCTTCCCTTCTTCCATAGAAAAATTTGAGTTTTTTGGATTCAGTGATATGCCAAATTTTTTTCATTTCTCGAATGCCCTTTTGAGATATTTGATGTGCTCCTCATCTATAGCAGAATACACAGTAATGTCATATAGGTATATAACAATAAATTTATCCTTTTCATCTACAAAGGCTATATCCATATTCCTTTGAAATGTTTCTCCAACATTCATAAGCCCAAATGGCATTTTGGTGTATATGAATGTCCCCTAAGGTGTGGTGAACACTGTCTTTTCTTGATCGTCAGGATGTACCATGATTTGGTTGTATCCCGAGAAACCATCCAACATCGACATCTTTTGAGATCCCACTACCTTCTGTAGGATGTGGTCCATTTTGGGAAAAGGGTAGTTATCTTTAAGAGATACCTTATTCATATTTCTGAAGTCCACACACAATATGATCTCTCCACTCTTTTTTTCTGACATACACTAGATTTTCTACCCATTTGGAGAATCTTAGGGACACTATGATTTTTGCTTTAAACAATTTATTTACTTCTTTCTCTATCAATGGTAACAACAGAGGGTTTATTCTTCTTAACTTCTGTTTAAATGGCTTGTGATCTTATTTTATTGGGATAACATGTTGGATTATAATAGTATCATAAACTTTCAACTCATCGTAGCTTCAGGCAAAGACATCAGGGAATTCTTTCATCGATTTTACATACCTTTCTTTGACTTCAGGGTTGAGCTTCTTAGATAGTTTAATGATCTTAGGGTCTTTTGGAGTCCCAATATTATAATCTTCCACGTACCCTTCATCTACTGTAATCTTTGGACTTCTGGCCACATTGTTGTTATCAAACAGTTTTTCTAATGGTACTAGGCCTTTGGGGATAATGTTGCTCTTTAGCTGCACAATATCTCTGCCATCAATTTGATTGTCAAAGTATCCTTCTTTGGTGAAAGCAATTGCATCTACTTCATCATCGCAATATTCATCATCAATTCTTAAATTCTCGAACTCGTTTTCCATCCTGAGGAAGTTTTATATCTGTTTATTTTCCTCAAAGACTTGCTAGTGTTTCATATTGTTTGGTATCGCCGGTCTCTACTTGAATTCAACCTTGTATATTTTTTCGGGAAAAATTGGGACTTTGAACACTGCTGCTGAAGTGGCTAGTGCATCAGCAACCTAATCTTTTTCCCATGGAATTGCTAAAAGATTGCATTCTGAAAATTTCTCAAGAAGTTCTAATACTAGATTCTTCAAGCACTTAGTATGGGATTTTTGGCCTTGTATATGCCTTTGATTTTATTTATGATGAGTTCAAAATATCCAAGTACAGTAATCCTTTTGGCACCCAACTCTTCCAAAACTTTCAACCCCAATATTAATGCGTCATACTTCACCATATTATTTGTACATTCAAAGATGAGTTTGTAAGAGCACAATTTCGCATCTCCGGTGGGATGATTTATCCACACGCCAGCTCTAGATCCTTCTCTGCATGCAGCTCCATCGAATTTCATTTTCCAGATCTGATCTTATGGGTCACCCTGTTGTTTTGAAATTTCTTCCAACGACTGCCTGGGTATACCTTTATCTGCCAGGACTATTTCTGTCTCTTATGCTCATGACCATATATCATTGAATAAAATGGAAGACCCCAACTCAGTGCTTACTGAGTATATAGGATGGTTGGTAGGT
Organism: Picea engelmannii; assembly: GCA_009831015.1. Lineage (NCBI taxonomy): Eukaryota > Viridiplantae > Streptophyta > Pinopsida > Pinales > Pinaceae > Picea > Picea engelmannii. Next base: position 28,707 of record ML820519.1, on the reverse strand, counting down.
TGTGATTTGTTGCTGACCATATATTTCAGCAGAACTTCCCTTTACAATCTTTTGTCTTGACCAAAGACAAGAATAGTGGCATATGACATATCCATCTGGAGGGTTCCTTTCAGTTTTGCAGCCCATGACCTGGACAACAAAATGTCGAATTTCAGAGGGATATCAGCGACCACTACGTCCATCACCATATTCTTCATTGGGATTTGTGTCAGAGAAAAGACCATGTCTTTTATCATGCCAAGGCATTTCACCTTCCTTGAATCAAAAGAGAACAGATCCTTATAGGGTCTTCTGACCTCAAGGCCCAATTGGTCCATGACCACTTTAGGCATCAGATTGTGAGATGCTCTGGAGTCCAGCATAGCATTGTGTAAAGTCATGTCATGTATTTTTAAGTTGACATAGAAAAAAGGAACTTCTTCACTTTCACCGCTTTCTTCTACTCTCATCCCAAATAAGATGGTTGGGTGATCATCTTGTATGTTCAGAGTATCAGAGGTATGTCCCATCTTACGCATCTTGATGATGTGACTCCTGTATTCACTATTTCTGATCAATTCATTAAAGGGTATTGAAATCTTAATCTTAGCCATCTTTCTTTCGAAGTCAAAAGAGGATGGAGTTTTTTCTACTTGTTTAGTGACAGTTTCTTTTCTTGTAAATATTTTCTTCCGCGGTTCCTCTTTCTACTTGCCCTTATCCATAACATCCTTTGTAGCGAAATCTTTCACAGTGGAATCCTTTGTAGTTGGATATTATCTCGTGGAGTCTTTTTTGGGATGACTAGAAGAGGGCACATTACTCTGAGCATATTTGGTGGAGTTTTCCTTTGGGAGATTACCTTTCAAAGGATTTAGAGGCACCTTTTTATTTTGGATATTGTATTGCCTTTGGAATTTCATGATGGAATTTTGCAATCCGGTCTCATAATCTTCTCTTTCTATTGATATCCTTTGCTCTTCATCTTGAAAAATGATTTCACTCGCATCCATGAACTAGTCATGTTCTTCTTTGGTCAAAAACACCTTAGTTTCTTTGTCATCACAGCAATTCAAATTATCTTCAAAATATCCATCATAATCTTCATTCACGTAATTATTCTGAAAAGGAGGTCTCACTTGTTGTTCTCCCTGATTTCCTTGATTTCCCTGATTTGTTTGGTCTGCTTGAGTTGCCTGATTACATTGGTTTCTCTGCTCTCTTTTCCTGATCTATGGACCGACGGGTTTCCTCGAATTTCTAGGTGGACTGTCGACCTATTCTCTAGGGTTGGGTCTGTTTCCCAATGCCATTCTTTCCATGTTTCTCATCATTACTTAGAATCTTTCTTCTTATGTTTGTGATGTGGAATTTTGTTCTTTATCCTGAGTTTTGCCCATGTTTCTGTCAGAATTAGATTTCATTTTTCCTAAAGCCATTAGGTTTACTCTGAATTCAATGGCATCTGTCATCATATCATCTAACATGGTAGATGTTCAGTCTCTCAATAATAAAGAAAAATCACTTTCAAAAGAATCAACATATCTGAGCTGAGCAACTTTATGTGGGGGTTTCACTTCATCAGGAATCACATTATATACCTTCATGAATTTAGTCGAAAAATCCGGCATTGTTTCATCAGGTGACCTCTTCATATTGTTTTAGTGTGTCAACAAATGAAGGGGTTTTTTCTTATCTCCCCATCTGGAAAGGAAGAGTGTCTCAAAAGATGTGAAATCTGTGATACTTCCTAGTGCAAGGGCTCTGAACCATTTTCTTACATCTCCTGTAAGGATTTGTGTAAACAAACTCATTTTCACATCTGCAAAATCCACCTCCTCCAAGTCTATGAAATCATTAAACCAGTCTAGGTGTTTCTAGGATGATATGTTACCTTAAACATCATAAAGCTTAATCCTTAAGTTGTACTCCTGGGGTAAGTCATGCAATAGAGTAGGCAATATGAGAGGAGAAAATATGGCTACCATAGCTGTTGTGAGGGATCGGAGTGGTTGTCGGTTTCGAACAGGAGTCACTACAGGTTTGACAAAAGTGGCTAGAATCAAATCTTGGAATCTTTTTTCATCAAATAGGGTCTCGTCTAAAAAAGATTCAGACCTGGTTCTAAACAAGGAGTGTTCGAATTTTAGGTCAAACTCAAGGTCTTCAATACTGATCAATCTGTCTCTAGGTAAGGAAGAATATCGATTTGGTTGTAACACAGGGGTTACTGTCTTTTCTTTTCTTCTTCGACCAAGATTTTCAGGGATAGAGACAGGGATTGCAGGTTCGGGGTCTGGGTTTCTCCTGGTGTGGATTTTATTAGGAGCCAGGATTTCTATCTTACATAGTGTATTACAACTAGTCTCTGAGTAATGGAGTCTCTGGGGTAAAGATAATCTTTGGCCAAGAAGGTATTTGTTCCACTATCACCCTCAGGGATCAAACTAAAGATTTAAGTCGTTTTCCAAGAGAATTTTTTTTCAATTTCATCCCTGGCAACGGTGCTAAAATGTTAGCACTATGTAAATATGTCTAGATGAATAGAAAAATGATAGAGGTAACTATTTCAACCAGCTTTAGAGCTGAGGCACTAGCCTACTCAACTCAGAGAGGGCTCTCTCGTGTCACTTGATATATCTATGGAAATCGGTGGCTAGATTTAGTTTGTTTTGGGGGTTTTTAATAAAGTTGTTGGCAAAGAAAGGGGGAACACTATGGGCTATGGAGTCAAAATTATGAAAGTGAACGAAAAAAATGCATCGACTGATAGAACTCTCCAGAGGAAAAAGGCTAAATAAGGCGATGAATCTGAGTTATTCTTGAAATAAAAAGATGTGTAGGAAGATGAAGAAAAGAAATAACTACATCAGAGCATTACTAAAATGAATTATGAATAAGTTAAAAAGACAATCACATAGTTTAAATCGATTAAGCTAGGCTACAGGAAAGAAAATGTAAATGAAAAGAGAATCACATAGTTTAAATGTAAGAAAATGTAAATGAAATGATAGGCTACAGGAAATACATACAATGAAAGGAAACAAAGCTCATATCACCACCTGTCATGGATGATTTTAGGGGCTAAATTTCTCTCATGGGCTAATTTTCCATGTTTTTTCTAAAAATGAGATTCGCTATTTTAAAAATGATTCGCCTAAATTCTATAGGATAAATTTATTTTACCTTAAAAATTGCCAAAATTTTATAAAAACTATATAAAATCCTTAGAAATTTGAATATTTTTACAAAAATATCGTAAAACATTTATAGTTGGCATATGAAGGATTAGTAAGATTCACCATGGTTTCTACATTTTACAATAAATTTCCATCCTTAAAATCATCCTTGCCACCCGTTAGAATCTTTTCATAGAGACTTCAAAATGTTCTGCATTTGTATTCAATTTAGATTCAGAAAATTTACAAATAAAGTTTGATACAACCAAAAGGTGCTCTTACACTTATGCCAACATTAATTAATTCAAGTCTCTTACTACTTATACAATTTGATCAAAATTAACTGAAACTGAAACATTTCAGCGTCTGTAACAGTTTCAGATGTCAGTTTCAATATACGAAATGATTAACAATAATTAGCAAAAAAGAAACATTTCAACATCATGAATAGTCTCTCTGACTGCCCGGTTGCTTCTACGACACATGTTCCACCCTATGCTTCTATTGGATCTGCAAGATTGGTGATAGCTGGAGATCATTTGTTGGTTCTGGGGATGTTGTACTTTGTCTTACCCAACCACACAATTTTTTTCCATTATGCAACAGAGGGGATTTTGTAATCCATCATTTCTTTAACAAAAATATCCAAGTCAATGCATGTAGCATAGGACATGGTTGGCATGCTGAGTTTCACTGTTTTAAACTTGTTCAGAATTTTGAAATCAATAGCTAAATGTTCTACCAAGCTAGGGCATTTCAGACTTTCTTCCATATCTTCAAACCTGGAATGGTCCATCCTGAATTGCATGAGGAGTGTGATAATCTTCCTGATTGTATAATGAGCCTTTACCATCCCAAAATGAGGGGAGACATTTAGAAAACAATTGTTCAAAGGCGTCTTTAAACTCCTGTATGTTATGCTCCATTTTCACAGCTTTGTTCTAGATCGATCTGAGCAGGTTGTGCTTGGCAATGATTCTCCTGGCTGAAATGATTAAATCGGTCATGTCTTTCACACCGATGGTATGAAGATCGAAATTTGGTATAGCATTTAGTAAGTCGATGGCATTTTGGGCCCATTTCGAGGGATTCTTTTCTAACACTTCATTTACAACACTGCAACCATGTTGTCTTTGTCGTTGATAAAATTCAGATAACTTCTGAACTTAGCAACCTCCACAGTAATTGCGTCCCATATTACATGTTTGGCTCCCTGTAGTATCGTTTTTCCCTTCAATCTGGCTTTTAGCTTGTTTACTCTTTCTTGCAGGTCTTGGTTCTCTCTTTGGAGTTGAGCTAATTTCTCATCCTTCACCTTCATCTCTTGTTTCAACTTTTCTAAGTTTTCTTTGAGACTCTTGATCTCACATGTTTTCAAAATCACTTGGGACATAGCCTGAACTAACCCCTCAACACTTGATCCAACCTCTACATTAGCAAGCACAATAATTTCCATATCTGATGTTGTTGTGTGCATTTGTGACCAACTTTCTTTCTCTTTCTCCAATTGCAACACTTTATCCTTCTAGTCTAGTGCCTCTTGTATGAAGGTTTCCTTTTCCTGCTCTACAACTATTAATTATGTTGTCTGCAGATGGTCTATAGGTGACATCTTCAACCTTTTCTTCAAGATTTGGATCATTTTGTCCTTTTCGACTAGAGAGGCTTTCACCCCCTATGAACCTTTAGACTCTAATCTCTTTACCTGCATCATCCAAGCTTTGTTGGACACCTTTTCTTGTTTCAGTTGCCCATATAGTTTAAATGCATGTGTTATCAATCTTGCAACCTTCAGAGATAAGCTTAGGTAATCAACGTACAACATATCACTAAAATTTCTATAGAATTTTACTTTATCATGGGTGTCGATGTTTTCATAGTGTACCTTGAACTCAGATACCTTATCATTACTAGCCATTGCAATGTTGAATGTCTTTTTCTCGACATATCTAACTGAGAGCAGGTGAGCTTTACGTTGGGATGTCCCTTCTACTTCGGGTAAAAGCTCCCTTATTTCACTATTGGCCATACTCCCTTTCACGACATATTGATTTAGCAAGTCCTCCTTAGATTGATAAATTGTCCCAGGAGTTTGGCCGAATACGTGTTTCCTGCTACTGAAAACCTTCATGCTGCCTTCATTTTGTGGCTTGTTTTCTGGATTGATTTCTTCTTTATGGGCCATAGTCTCTGCCATCTCCATGCATGTATTTCCTTTATGTTCTTCCTCTTCCAAGTCAATAACTAGAGAGGGTGATGTGGCTCTCATTTTCTTGAGGGTGTCTTGTTGGATACTAGCCCCTAGGGCTTCTGAACTACTTCTCTTATTGAATATGCTCATTTTAGGAGCTTTGACAATCAACCTGGATGAGGGTTTCTATGTTGAGATTTGTTGAAAAGTAAGCTCTGTCTGTTTTGTTTGATCATGCTACATGATAACCTCCATCTCTATACATGTCTCTAGATTGGCCAACTTATCTAATCCTTGAACGTTCTCGTACTCATAAGGTCCTTGTTTGCTTGCCAATCTCCTCTTTGATATAATCTGATGTGGATCATATTTTCTTCCTTGCAACTGTGTGAACCCAAATTCATTGAATTTGGATTGAATCTGAGGAAAACAAGACTTGCTCTTCACCAAAAAGGGACCTACCACGAATGGGAATTTCATATTAGAACCCTTGTGAGCTTTGAGTAAATGCTCAGTCTCTTAGATGACCCTTTGTCTTATAAATTCCAAAGCAAATATCCTGGGATTCAAAAAAATGGGTAAAATGTGAGGTCCTTCCTGGCATCCATATACCCAAATCACGATGGACTGAGTGAAAAGAATCCAGTCTCCCATCATGTTCTATGGACTTGGCTAAAACGAAGTCTTCATTTCTTCTAGGACTCTTGGCAGATCTAGACCAAAAATGAGACTATATATCCTGGACATGATCTTTTTGATGAAGATGAGCATGGTGATCTTTTTACACTTGGTCTAAATAAATGCAGCCTCAGGAAGCTCAGTGTTGTTAGATCGCAAAAACATTCTCAACAGGTGAGAGTAGTATCTGAAATGTCTTAACAAGCTGAAATTAACCAGTTGTTGATGTATATTTTCCGCAATAAATTCATCAAAACTGACATGGATTGACCTCCGAGACAAGAAGAAAATTAATAGGAACCCTAACATAACCTCTACCACAAACTTGTCATTGTCTATACCTAGAATTTGACTCAAGAGAGAAGAAGCCCACTGGACTTCGATGATCATGACGCTTATACTTACAAGCAAGGATAGACTCTCTGAATAATGCTTAGGTTTGACTATGGTTTGTAGAAATAGGTTTTTTACCTTAGGCAAGCATTCTCTATAAATCGTAATCATTCTCTGTTCCTAAAAGGGTTATGAAATTGTGGGGGAGGAGTCTGGTATATTTAGAGCATGTTGGAGCAATGAATCGTTTACTATACACAGGACTTCTGACCCAAATTTGTTTAAGATGACTCTTTCTCCCTGGGAATATCGCTCTGCACACCAGCTTACAAATTCAAGGAATGGGAAGACTATTTCTAAAACATAAGGGGCGAAGGAGGCTCGATTCGCTTCGAGAAAGGGTATGTGGGATCTAGCGTTGTTAAAAAATTTCTCTTTAGACATAGAAATAGGTGAGACTGTTGTCTCTGTGTCAAAAATGTCAGAATATCTGTCAATTAGGGCATCCTCCTTGGAGGAAACATCTGGTTCACTCATCGATAAAACAACAGGATTGGAAACCATGGTGAAGAATACCTGATAAGCAGTGAGAAAATTGGTCTGGTTTGGTTATGAACTTCAAAATTTGAATAGAAACTTTGCACCAAATTTCTGAACGTTTGAATACTTCAAAGTGTCATAGAATAATTCCCAGGGTTCCTCCTTTTATAGGCATCTATTGCCATCGGGGTTTGCAGAAAAATGGTTTTGTATGAACCACCCTTAGCTTTGATGTGTCTCTGAGGATGCAATGTGTCCATGATTTAAACCAGGGAAGTTTCCCCGGTCCATCCTCTGTCTGCTAAATCTTGTGCTACTTCAATCGCTAAAATATGCCTCAATCGTTGATCCGGGTCGCTTCAAGATCTACGGTTTGCATCTTGCCTAGAAACTCTTTCATTGGAGGTTGAAAAAAGGTGGTTTTGGTCAGACAACCCTCTTCTCTGATGTACTTCTAAGGGCACCACACGTCCTGTAAAAAACCGTGATGGTTTTCCTCGACCTGCCCTTGACCGCTTAATATTCATGCTAGTTAAATCTATGATACACGTCTCAGCCATTGATCCAGGCCACTTTTGAGATCAACAGTCTGTTGAGTTTTACTCTTCATATCTTCACTATTTCATCCATACACTGTCAGGTATAGCCAGGTCCTCCAAATTATCACAGCTCTGTGGCGATTTAATCCTTCATAAAAATTTTGAAACTTAGACACCATATGGGAATTATATGGTGATAACAGTACCAAACCCATACCTGAACACAATATTTGTAACCATACTGCTTCCTTACTTGCATGAGTGTCTTCCATGTATTCAACTTCTGTATTTGAAATTGCCACTACATCATGTCTTTTGCTCATCCAACTCATTGCTCCTCCAAATAGGTTAAACACATACCCACATGTAGATCTCTTACGATCCAAATATCGAGCCCAACTTGCATCCACAAAACCATGTATGTCCAACACTCTATCCAATCTTGGTCTTCCTTGGTAGCATAATCCATAGCGAATAGTGCCACACAAATACCTTAAAACACTTTTTACTATTGTCCAATTCTCCTTCCCTGGTTTTGACATATACCTACTCAAAAATCCCATTGCATGTGTAATGTATAGTCTAGTACAGACCATTGCATACATCAAAATTCCAACTGCACTCACATATGGAACACGAGACATGTCCTCCTCCTCTATTTGTGCCTTGGGATACTGATCCACATATAAATTTACACCAACAGGAATAGGGACCTTGAATAGTTTATATTCCTTCATATTAAACCTCATATTTTCTCTGATTTAACCAAAGTTTCCTCTTTTTCCAATCTCTTTTAATTTCCATGCCCAAAATGAAATTTGAAGCAGCGAGATCCTTCATGTGAAATTTAGAGGACAAGTGATTTTTCACACCTGGATAATCTCCTTATTGTTTTCTATCAACAACATGTCATCCACATACAAGACCAAATAAATCAAATGATCACCAATTAATTTAAAATACACACTTGATTCTCTTTGCCTCTTGTGAAGCCAAGTCCCATCATATAAGTATCAAATTTTTGATACCACATCCTTGGTGATTGTTTTAAACCATACAGGGACTTTTTCAGCTTGCATACCAGCTCCTTCTTTCCCTTCATAACAAAGCCTTCTCGCTACTTTATATAGATGTCTTCTTCCAGATCCCCATGTAGGAATGATGTCTTTACATCCGTCTATTCTACTTCAAAATCAAATGCAACAACAACATATAACATAAATATTATATAAGTTAACTTGGAAAGATGAGAAAAAATCTCACCAAAATCAATTCCCTAAACCCGGGAATAACCTTTTACTACTAACCGAGATTTGTATTTCTCCACTTTTCCTTCTGCATAAAACTTCTTTTTAAATACCCGTTTGTTTCCAATGAGATTTCTTTCATTCGAAAACTCCACTAGATCCCAAGCCTCATTCTTATCCAAGGATGCCATTTCTTCATCCATGGCCTTTTTCCAGAGCTTTCCATCCTATGAATCCATTGCTCCCCTGACAGTTCTAGGATCATCATCAGTAATAGATAAAGAAAAATTTGAATGGAAATCATATGTTGTATACCTTTCTGGTAGCCTTCTTTCTCGAATCGATCTCCTCAATACTGGATTATGAGGATCTTCTTATTTTGATTCTTGTTCTTTTGTAGATTCAGATTCAACATCCTTTAAATACAACTCTATTTTCTCTAGTTCTTACTTACTTGGTAGGACTTCATGTTTAACAACATCCTCCATTTCTCTTAATGCCACATTTCGGCTATACACAACCTTCTTAGTTTCTGGGTTCCAAAGATTATAACCTTTGAGGCCATCTTTATACCCAATAAAGATATACTTTTAATCCTTCTTATCTAGATTACTCCTATTTTCCTTTGGTACATGAACATATTGTTGATTAAGGTTGGTTGTCATTATTTGATGTAATGGACCCAAGTTTGTTTGATGTAAATATTACTCATTATTATCTTTTCATGGTTGATAAGAAGTAAAAATGGATGAACTCCAAAGTGGTCCCCTTATGGTGAAAGCCCTCACGGGAAGACGCTTTGTGGAGTGAGAGAAACCATACTTATTTGAGGAATAATGAGATTAAGGAAAGTGAATTTTTCAGTGAAACTATCCTAGATGGATAGTGCTTGTCATGCCGTTTTCGGTGGTATGTGGAACATCACATAACTCCTCACGGTTAGAGAGTTATGACCATATGAAATTGGAGAACCCCTCATAAGTCTTATAGAAGCCCCCAAGGGTGAAATTGCTTTGCAAATGAAATTATTTTAAATGAAGAATCCCTAAAATAAGGAAAGTGTAAGGCTACATGAAGATATAAATAAGAGGCAAATATCACTCATTATACACACACTTGTACATATTGTTGTTGTAGGAAAATCTCCCTGGGGACAAGTAGATTGCCTCTAAGAGCTTGACCCTAACTCTAGACAGAAAATGTTTAACGTGGACACTGACTTCCTTTCAAATCTATATAAACTAACACATGAGAAGGAAGGAGAATAGAAGTACCTCTTTTATCGATGTTTGTCCCTGCACGCTCTGAGTTGTGCTCTGATCCTTTGCTTCTTTCTGAGTCCTGTAGACAAAAAAGATACAACCACTTCCTACTCTATTGATATTAGCTTGAAAACAGATCTATCTATCAATAATAAGTTCATGTAACATTAAACACAAACTAGAAAGAAACAGGCCAAGCGTGTCATATTAATGAGAATAACGATAGCAGTACTTACAATCGTAGATGCGAATGCGACAGCTTCGTCAAGTCCCCTTCGTCTAACCCTTGCTCGAAATATCCACAACCTAGATGATAGCAACTTCACTGATCACTTCTCCTTTGACTGACTGTGTGTTCCCTATGAGATCATAGGTTTCATGCTAGCAATTATTTTCCTCTATCAGCTCTGTTCCATAACCACTTATGAGATCATAAGTTTGGTGTGATTCTCCTTTTCTAGTTCCCTTTCACCATTAGAAATCTTTCTTATATAGCCTTGGAGAGGCTCAACAATCTTGAGATATCCTTGGGGAAGGTGAGGATTTTCCTCCTTCAGTTGAGGATCTGCCCTAAGATCATGGCTAGACTAGGGATTCGAACTCAACTACCTTCTAAGAATGAAAAGATCCTTCCCCCATTGTTGTCAACAACTCAACTGCTGCCCAGAATAGGTAGTTCTCCCTCAAAAGGGCCATCAGAGTGTTGTAGCGCTCCCTAGTAAGCTTTAGGGGGCGTCAGCACTCTCAAAATCTATAGCGCTCCCTCAAAAGGGCCAGAGGAGCGTTATAACGCTCCCTGATAGTGTAAGGGGGAGCATTGTCTCTCTGAGATAGTGTAAGGGGGAGAAATCCTCTACAAAAACTCAGTTTTTAAGGTGCTTTCAGATGGAAAAAGGTTTGCAAGCCTGTTGACTCATTTCTCCTCTTCCAAATCAAATGTTTGAGGTGTTTCAAGTGTCCTTCTCATGTCATTATAGGTACGACATAGGCATCATGGCAGCATGCTTTCTTTGATACCTTACGATACTTGTGAGCAACATGCGACACTTGCGACTTTACGAGAAAAATGTGACACTTGCGACCTTTGTAATGACAACACTTGTGACACTATCAAAGTGAGTAATTTTGACGTGTAACAGATTGCCCCCCAAAGTATGAAGTTAGAAGATGTGAACTGATGATTGAAATACTTTGTAGACCTTCAAGCAAGGGTATAGACTCAGAGAAACTGACGAAAGATGCACACAAACATCCAACAAATATCATGACATATTTCAAAACCCAAGGCAGGCATACCCATGCTTGGGTGATCAAGACTTGCAAGATATGGCTGCCATAAAATACATTGTGGATCCATAATTGTATTGATAAGAAGGTATATCCACCGAAAATACAATGTGGATCTATACTCTGATGACTTGGACTGATCGTAGCCACGAAGAATACACAGTGGATATACGAGATGACAAGACATAGCCACGACCAATACAATGTGGATCTATGTTACAGTGTATGTGTTCTTTGTCCAATAGAAATTCCTTCGCAGCTTGGGCAAAGCATATATCAAAGTGATCACTCAACCCAGGGTCTTCTTACCAATTCCAATATGGTACGAATCTGACCATGTGAATAGATGTTCGAATGTCGAACATGGAAGAAACCACTTGATTACTGGTCAATGGTGTAAACCGTTAACAAGTGCAAGAGAAATCACCATTAATGTCAATGATTCCCAAGGTACCCTAGTACATTCCAACGAATGTGAGTAGATGAGCTTAGGTCGAACATCCATGGAATCATTCGATCAGGGGTCAATGATGAAAACCCACTGTCGAATGTGAGGAGGCCTGCCATTGAGGCATGCAGGTCCCAAAGTACTAACTAGTTTCTAAGTCTGATTCCCAGATAATGTGTTGAAGTCGACAGAAATAGACTCGTCGAGGGAGGGCCTTGATGTATCCCCCATCAACGACACGAAACAGACATGGAGATGTAATTGGTAGATCAAATGGACATGGACTAACACAGGTTTTGAGGCAAGATATTTGGGATGGCTGACTCTCGAGGAGGATACTTCCCTTGAACATTGAGGCACAACAACAGGACTTGACATGGACCAAAACTATGCGGTGGGTATCGTGACTTGTGTCGGGTGACCCAAAGGAGTGAAAGGAACTCGAAGGATTGGCTCAGTGCAGAGGTTCAGTGGATTATGATATGTGCAAATGACAAAGTGTCGTGTTCAAGGGTGACTCTAAGAAGTGCTGGATGATGTTCTCAAGAGACTGCTTGGCTTGCTCCTTTCAATTTTTCCCCCATCCAGATAGATGAGTACCTCTTTTTTATTTAATGAGATCGAGGAGGATAACACATGCTCGATATAACTCACCTTCAGTAAGTCCCTCTTCCTTTGTTTAACGAACCAGAAGAAGTAAGGGTTCGATCCCATATGGGCCTATCGATGTGTGTTTTAACGAATCCAAAGAAAGAAAACTTGAAGGTTTTTTGGGATTATAGAGTTTGGAAAAAACTTAAAAGAGAACTCTCTCAGTTCCTTTTTCGTACAGTAGTCCAACAAGACCGAAAAAGGGTTAAACTATCGCTCGAAAGACGCTCTTTCTGACCTTTTAATGAGTGTGAAAGGAAGCAAGGTCACTCAACAATCTTTTCATATTTAGAGAGTCTGAAAAGGGTTTAAAGATGACTCCATGGGGGTTCCTTTTTCGTGTTCGTGTATCCGTATGGGTCCGAAAAAGAGATAAAAGTTTACCTGGTTACATTCTCATGTATTTACGAGCACAAGAAAGAACAAAGACTAAGCTCGGTATTCCCCCATCTTGAAAGCTGGTGGATTGACTCCAGAATGATCATCAAAGACTGGAGACATGCCCCCCAAGCTTCAATTCATTCACCGACTTTGAGGTGGTCACCAATTTCTATGCTAGATGGAGAAAAAGGATATAGGTGGATGAAATGAAGGTTCAAAAACAAGACCTAATGAAAGACTCGATTCAACATCTACGAGATCTGGCGAAAGACTCAACTTGAAGGGACAGGTGATTGTTTCATTTTTTAACGAGCTTGGCATAGGAAAAGAACTATGCTCAAGGTTTCGGGTTCGATCCCCAGATTGTTGTTTCATTTTTTAACGAGCTTGCTACAGAGAAGAAAACTATGCTCAAGACCTTTGTTTCATTTTTTAACGAGCTTGCCACAGAGAAGAGAAACTATGCTCATAACCTCTATTTCATTTTTTAACGAGCTTGCCACAGAGAAGAGAAACTATGCTCGTAACCTCTATTTCATTTTTTAATGAGCTTGCCACAGAGAAGAGAAACTATGCTCATGATTTCTTCTTGATCATGGCTTCCAAGAGGATAATGCTCTGGAAGGGTACCATGTCAAGGGACAAAACTCGGTCATGGCTTCCAAGAGATCTTCACTGGATGGAAGATAATCACTCAAGAAGGAACACATGTTGAGGGTCATGACAAGAGTGAGATCAGGCTCCAATAATCCGACCGAATAAATCACCATGTCAACTGCCGGATCCAAATCATCGGAAGTTGAGGTCATGGGAGACAATTCCACATAATTGACATGCGGCAGGGGCGATACTGTCTGCATATAGGAACCACTTAGGGAGGTAACCCATTCGGGGCCGATGAATGAAAGTTGATCAATAGTCACAATTCTTCCATTGTGAGGGAAAGATATCACAAGGAAAAGAGTGGATACAAGAGCTTTCATAGCATAGACATAATCCCTCCCAAGGAGTAAAGAGAAATCCAAGGGGTCTCGGACTACCATGACATCGATAAAGACAGTTTTCCCTCCCAAAGTTATAGGAAACTGAGGAAGGATCCCTAAAGGTTGACTAGTTCCTCTGTTAAAGGCTAGCAGATTCTGTGTAACCGATGCAAGCTACGGACAACCCAAAGTGTACCAAGCAACAGAAGACAAAATACTATCGGACGCACCTTCATCTATCAGCGTTTGAGGAACGTCCTGAACACGAACCTGTACTGTAATCTGGAAAAGAATGTAGGAGGGAAGACGAGGTCCAGTTAGCGCACCCCAATCAAAAAGGATGGCTTCAGTACTTGGAGGGGGTTTCACTGGAGAAGGAGGAATGCCCCCTGGCACGGTAGAGTCTGTATTAACAAGAAAAACATGGGTAGTATTGGGTTTACTCTCTAGAAGGAGAGTAGGATCGATCAATGATTGGATCAGATCAACCAATGGTAGACTTGGATAGACCACTTTATCACTCTTCAGAGGAAGAGTCGGACTGATCGAGGAAGGGACTGGTTCAGTCACTTTGACATTCCACAATGGAGGAATGGGATCGACCGATGGTGAAACTAGATCGACCATTTTGTCACTCTTCAGATGAAGGGTGGGATTGACCAAGGAAGGGGATAGATCAGTCACTTTGACATTCCTCAATGGAGGAATGGGATCGATCGATGGCAAAACCAGATCGACCACTTGATTTTCATTCTCCAAAGGAAGAATGGGGTCGACGGGTGGAAACAGATCGACCACTTTGGTATCACTCTCTAACGGGAGAGTGGGATCGATCGAGGATGAAAATAGATCGACCACTTTGGTGTCACTCTTTTTATGAAGAGCGGGGCTGATCGATGATGGAACTAGATCAGCTACTTGGGTTTGTGGTTCAATCGAGGAGGAAACTAGATTGACCACCTGATCAACCGGACTAACCGAAGATGGAACCGGATTGACCAGTCCATCAACTAACGACGGGTCGGGGGAAAGCTTACGATAAACTTTTGGAAGTTGAAGTTTTTCCAAAAGAGAAGAAGCCTCGTCCATGCGAGGACAAAGGTGAGAGTAATGATTACCTTTACATAACATGCAAGGGAACTGGGCAGTTTTCTTCTTCTTACCAACCTGAACATCACTAGTTGAGGGGGTATCATCGACATGACCGACAGAGGCCAATGACATAGAGGACCACATTTCTAAGACCTGGGTGAGACTGAGGCAATCCCTCAGAAAGTGGTCACCCTTACACAGACTACAAGGGAACTTGGGTTTTGTATTCTTCCCTTTAATCTTGTTGATCTCATCAACACTCCCAGTACTATTAACAGTAACTGGTTGCTTAGGGCCAACATCTGATGTTGTTGGGGTCTTGGTCCTTTTCAGGCTCTTCTTCTTCTTCTCTTTTCGTTTCTTCTTCTTCTGATCAATCTAGCTACTTGCTTTAGAGATTTCACTAGGTGAAGAAGGAGAAATGGAAGGAGACTTGATGGGAAAATAAGGCGAAAATTCAACGTGAGGTTGATGTGTGGGTGGTGTATTGACATCCAAAGTATTAGGTGAAACTGAAACATTGGAAGGATTCAGGATCACCGAAGTGGGGAACAACCAAACTGGTAATCCAATAGTGAGTCTTGGAAGACTTAGAGTGGCAACATATGGAGGACCAAAGTTTCCAAATGAAGGAAAGGTATAAGGTTCCCTGGAAGAAGGGGTTCCTCTGTTGGTACTCCCAGGATTCAATGCCATTAACACTGACTCAACCTAAGGTCCACTAAGTAAAAGAAACAGCATACGCTAATAGAATATAAGAATCACAACCAAGCAAACATGACCTTCTCTCGATGATTGTACTAGTTGGTGATGAAATCCAACATCGTGTGATCAAATCCAGAAGGGGCGGGGATAGGGTGGAACAGTTACAATGGAGACCTTCTTTAATGGAATTACGCCTTGGTGCAAGCTTACACGTAGTAATTGTGGATTTACCCTCCAAGGAGCCTGAGTGAGTTTTACCAATGTCTACTCCAGGTATAGTGAGACTTCCCGTCACTGTCACCTTGTGTAAGACCCTAAATATTATGGCCACTAAGGTTACCAATTCGCAGTCAGCCCCTGGGCGGGAACAGTCGACAGTCCGATCCGAACGTATGGGCAGGGTATCGAGCCCAAAATCAACTAAAAGGCTTCCATGCAGTAATTGTGGATTTACCTCAAAGTGACCCCCATAATACGATCTGACCACCACAATCAGTTAAACCACGGAGGGTTAGTCCCCGTAGCTTACCCAAATGCGACCTCATGTGTAACCCTTGTGTGAGAGGGGGATCCCAGGAATACTTATACGATAATTGGATTTGACTCTCCCTAACTCAGGATGCTAATGTTTGTTTTGGAAAATTTGGAGAGTTATGCTCACATCCTAATCCAAAGTACTAAGCCTAGTCTACTGTTGGTGGAGGATCCTAGAAAAGAAAATTTTCTAAATAATTTTAATTAGCATTGATTTTATGGTTGTTCTTTACACAAAGGGGTGCATGGAAGTGAAACGAATGGAATTATGACTCAGTCCCAAAAATGCATCAAATATGATAAGAAGTCATTTCTTTTCGATGAACATCTATCTAAGGGAGAGAGAAATTTCTTTTCACTAACAAGCACAAATAAGGAGTGTCCTCAAACAATTCTTAATCAAATCCTGATGCAATGCTAAAACTTTTGTGATGCCTTCTAATATGCACAATCAATCATGCATATGCTTTTCATTGTTTGCATATGAATAATGATCAATTCAACACAATGCTCGTCTTGCTAATTATCTTCTTGTACGAATGAAAACCAAACTAGCACAAGCAAAAGTCATACAAACAATACACCCTTTCGTTACAATCAAAACGAAAAGAGAAAGAAAAGAAACAATCAAAGAGAAAAATAAACTTCACACCCAAAAGAAAAGGTTGAAGAACAATGATCTTGACTAAAATCAATATGAAGAGGTCTGTAGGCCTTCGATGACCTTCACCAAGGGTTTTTACTCAATTAAATAGAGAGAAAGACAATGAATGGGTCTCAAACTCCAAATGACAGAAAAACTCAACAACAATGGCGAAGAAGGCTACAAAATACAAATAGTAAGATGTTCGTTCTTCAAAAAGATAGATGTAAAGGCTGAAAGAGAAGAAGGATTGACTCACAAGGTTACCCAGTAGAAGAGACACAGAGGAAAAACCCAGAAAAAACAATTCTGGAAGGTTTTTGGGCCAAAGGAGGTCTAGCGCTCTGTTACTAAAGGAAAGGAGAGTTATAGTGCTCTATGAAAAGCTATTAGGGAGCGCTGGAACTCTGTTAACACAAGGACAGGGGCACCAGGGTCAAAAACTCCCAAAAATGCCAAAAATTCCAAAAATTTGCAATTCAATCTCGACAACTATGCTGAGTATGATGGGGTAGGGAGCCAATCAGCTCATGAAACCAATCAAAAGAGGAGTGAACTAGATCTGGAACAATCAAGGGGTAGAACAAGGTCAATGAGGAGAAATCAAAACAATAAATTTCGATTTGAGGCTATCTCCCCAGTGGAGTCACCAGTTTCTGTTGTAGGAAAATCTCCCTGCGGACAGGTAGATTGCCTCTAAGAGCTTGACCCTAACTCTAGACAGAAAATGCTTAACGTGGACACTGACTTCCTTTCAAATCTATCTAAACTAACACATGAGAAGGAAGGAGAATAGAAGTACCTCTTTTATCGACGTTTGTCCCTGCATGCTCTGAGTTGCGCTCCAATCCTTTTCTCCTCGCTGAGTCCTGTAGACAAACAAGATACAACCACTTCCTACTCTATTGATATTAGCTTGAAAACAGATCTATCTATCAATAATAAGTTCATGTAACATTAGACACAAACTAGAAAGAAACAGGCCAAGCGTGTCATATTAATGATAATAACGACAGCAGTACTTACAATCGTAGATGTGAATGCGACAGCTTCGTCAAGTCCCCTTCGTCTAACCCTTGCTCGAAATATCCACAACCTGGATGATAGCAACTTCACTAATCACTTCTCCTTTGACTGACTGTGTGTTCCCTATGAGATCATAGGTTTCATGCTAGCAATTCTTTTCCTCTATTAGCTCTATTCCAGCACCACTTATGAGATCATAAGTTTGGTGTGATTCTCCTTTTCCAGTCCCCTTTCACCATTAGAAAGATTTCTTATATAGCCTTGGAGAGGCTCAACAATCTTGAGATATCCTTGGGGAAGGTGAGGATTTTCCTCCTTCAGTTGAGGATATGCCCTAAGATCATGGCTAGACTAGGGATTCAAACTCAACTACCTTCTAAGAATGAAAATATCCTTCCCCCATTCCTCTCAACAACTCAACTGCTGCCCATAATAGGTAGCGCTCCCTCAAAAGGGCCATTAGAGTGTTGTAGCGCTCCCTAGTAAGATTTAGGGGGCGCCAGCGCTCTCAAAATCTATAACGCTCCCTCAAAAGGGCCAGGGGAGCGTTATAACACTCCTTGACAGTGTAAGGGGGAGCGTCGGTGCTCCGAGATAGTGTAAGGGGGAGCGCTCCTCTCCAAAAACTGAGTTTTTGAGGTGCTTTCAGATGGCAAAAGGTTTTCAAGCCTGTTGACTCATTTCTCCTCTTCCAAATCAAATGTTTGAGGTGTTTCAAGTGTCCTTCTCGTGTCATTATAGGTACGACATAGGCATCATGGCAGCATGCTTTCTTTGACACCTTACGACACTTGTGAGCAACATACGACACTTGTGACTTTGCGAGCAAAATGCGACACTTGCGACCTTTGTAATGACAACACTTGCGACACTATCAAAGTGAGTAATTTTGACGTGTAAAAATTGTATATCTATTTTCTTGTGTAAATATTGTTGTAAATACTTGTGGATACATCTGAAGTGGCGAACGTCTGAGGTAGCATGAAGTGTTGATGAAGAAATTCTCAGAATTATAGCAAAACCCTATTTTCTAAGGTGTACGTGGGTTGTCTATGTACAAGGTGTGTACATGATAAGTTATATGCGGGTTGTTTGTGTACAAGTTGCATACATGCTGAGTTATACGATGGTTGTCTATGTACAAGGTGCATACATGCTGAGTTATACACAGGCTGACAGTGTATTAGGGTGTGTACATGTTGGTAAATCCCTGGAAACGTGAAGAGATGAAGATGCAGAGGTTCTATATTCTTAGATCAAGCTCCCAGGAAGGTCTAAAGTGATCAGATACATCAAATCCATCCATTGGTTCAAAAGTTATGTCTTATTTCTATGAATGGTTGGATTTTGATGTATGCGTGAGGAATGGCAATGGAGATTTGAGGATTCTCCCTAAAGAGACTAGTGGCTTCATGGGATCTTATGCATAAGTCAGATCTGTTGGATTACTGAGAGGGGGGGTGAATCAGTAATAATGTAATTATAATCCTTTTTCTTCAAATGTTATATCAATGTAGAATTATTATCCAATAATGAGCAGTAATAAATAAACAATCACACACATGCATAGTACATCAATGTTTTACGTGGAAACCCGAATCGGGAGAAAATCACGAAATTCTTTTTCTTATATGTCTTGAAGAATTACATTCATTGGAAGCACCAACTTCCTTTGTTTTCCAGCTACAACTGGAAGGAGGCTCCAACCTCCTAGTTTCTTAGGCTACAAACTGAGGGAAGCTCCAACTCCCCAAATATCCGGCTATAACCAGAAGGAGGATACAACCCCCAATGTTCTCCGGCTACAACCGGAAGGTGGCTACAACCACCTGTCCTTGCCCCGTCCTGCCACCCTGAAGTAGAAGTAGAATGATGGAACCACTGTCACACTATCACTATGAGATATACCGTTGTAAGCCTGTACCAATAAATCTGAACCATGCATCACCCATGCATCAACCTATACCATAAGCAAGTGCATCAACCATGTACCAACCTGTAATCAACCTGTACCATCAACAAGTGCATTAACCATGCACCAACTTGTAATCAATCTGTACCATAAAAAAGTTCATCCAACCATGTGCCAAGTATGTACCAATCATGTGTCAACTACTCATCAACTATGACTCATCAATGTGCACCAACATCATCAACTATACACCTCATGTATGTGCCCCAACTCATCAACTACTTGTCTCAACCATGTACTCAACATGTACCTCAACCAAAAGCCCTCATCAATTTCATTATCCAAATTTGATTTGTAGCTCTGTAATAGAACTAGTGTATATGATCACATTCCTGCAAACCTTCCTTAACTTTAAAAGCAAGAGACTAGCATTTTCATCAAACTTTTCTTTAGTCTCACATGCCTAGTTTTGGATTAGTCAACAACACTAACTTGAAGTAATCGTAACTTTGAACCTATAATGTATAAAGATCTGAAATTGTTATACAATGTTCCTCGATGTGTTTTATACAATTCCTCCAAGTGGCACTACTTGGAACCTCTCAGAAAAGGATTTATAGCAAAAATGGCATACCTTGCTGAATTCTGGCTTATTCTAGAGATCGGCCTTGTACAGCGTGCCCCGCAAAAAAAAAATTCTGAAATGATCTAAAAATATTAAAAAGAATACTATAGACTGTAACCTAACCAAAACATTTTGTATCACTAAATTTGGATATGTTATTAAGAATTTATGAAGTTTTTACCCGAAACACCTGATTTTGACTAGTTTCAGGACTGGCCACAAACCCTATTTTCCACAGAGTGTAACTCCCAACATACAACGACCCACAAGATGAATTTTTAACTGAAGATACTTGGATATGTTATATCACTTCCATAGAAATTTTAGGATCTGAATCATTATAGAAAAACTGTTATAGCAAAAATGGTGATATGCCCTGAAAATAACATACCTTAGAAAGCACCATCAAAAGAATTTATCCTTCCTTGCATTTCGGCCTACTTTTCTTCACTTTCCTCAGAATTCCAAATTAGATATCATTTTTATACCTTAGAAACCTATATATATTCAATATTCTCAAGTGTGATTCAAATGAGAGAGCCTTGCCTCTTATTTATACTCTCCAAGTAGCTTCCTTAAAATCATATTCTAGGTCACTTGGCCCCACTTTCCTTATTTTATGGTTGGGTCCATTTCTAATTTCTCCATTAAAATTATTATTGAAACAATTTATTTTGTATTCACTTTGAATTATAATACACTC
>ML820518.1:59163-76673 GCA_009831015.1 Picea engelmannii | reverse complement strand
TCACAAACCCCTACCCTGCAATTAATGAGTTCAAATTTGAAAACTCATAATGGGTGGGAAAGGTACAACCGATCGTAATGACATCAGAAAAACCTAATCGGGTGCAAATATTATGAATGTTAAAATTGAAATGTCGATACATTGATTCTGACACGATTAATGAATATAAAAAAAAGTTGATCGAATTATAAAAATGGGACCATTAAAAGGAAAGCCCGATCAAGATTTCCTGAGGCTATATATCAACAAGACGCTATATCGGGAATCTGATGCTAAACCGTGATGTCGACTGGGTTCATCAATTATGCTACATGGAATGCACTCAATACATGCAAGAAAAATCAATACAAGGAATCTGATGCAAACAAATTCAAAAACTAATTCACATGGGTAGAAACTGAAAGGATTAATGAATCCTCAAACATTCTACCTAATTTTTAGTGATCAATCAATATCAAAATGTAAATAAAAATCTATCAAAATGTAAATAAAAATCAAGGAAAAATTAATCAATCAATATCAAAATGTAAATAAAAATAAAGGAAAAATTAAGGGAAAAAGAGTTTCCATCTTGTGTTAATACCATAAGACTACTAGGATACAAAGAACTATTATTTTCAATCATAATAAATATAAAAATTCTAAAGGGGGATTTAATTTTTGCCACAAAAGGAAAATTTAGTGGGGGCTATTGTAGGCACAATATATCTATAACGACCCATTGTTATTTGTCTGCAATAAGGTCCTCCATATTGAGTTTCCATAACTCAAATATTTTACCTCTCAATATTTATTTTATAATTTTTCACCATTCTTCTTTCAACACAAGAATCACCACCACATTGCTCTCATTGAAACCATGTTTATCACATACCCAAAATAAACTTTCTCTACAAAAAATGAGTCAAAACCTTAGAAACAAATGCATACCCCTAAAGCCAATAATCTCTCTCTAATACCAAATTTAAGTTTTAAATATTTGAAGTGAAACAATGTATACACATTCTTAAGAAAAATAGAAAGAACATCGATGACGCACACATAGTACTCAGAGATTTACCTTAGAAACGCTTAACCGGGAAAACCAACAAACCTTACAGAGGCACTTTATTTTATTCATTGTATTAAATTGTTATACATAATACAATATTTAGGTATTCTACAACATCCAAAACCCTAATACATTAACCCAAATTAGATTACAACCCTAATCCCTTAACTAAGATTAGATTACAATGGGTTGAAAAGCCATTGGATGAAATAGGCCAAAAATGGACCAAAAGTAGTGCATGGGGATAACCATGAAAATAATATAACATATTCCCAACATAAGGTGCATTACATTCAAGTGGTAGGGAACTTCAAGTCTCAAACTTCATTATGGAAACTTTAATACAATTTTTCAAGTATCGAACTTCCAATGTATTTTTCAAGCATTTACCTTACACTTTTGGTTGTTGACATAGACCATTTCAATATTTCATTTCAAGGCCTACCAAACATGTAGAGCATAGATTAATCTTTGAAGAAATCCAAGAAATTTCCTAAATGGAGTTTGTATGCAAAAGTTGGGTCCCCAGAACGGTAATGTATCAACTAGCCTCCTTAAGGCCCATATTCCTTTTGCTACATCATTTCCTAGGGTTAGGATTTTGGATATTTAGGGTTTTTAAATATTAGGGATTCATACTTTGTGTTTAAGGGAAAAATTTTCCTCTTGTAGTGTTTTCTTGTGAATGAACACAATTGACACATATCTCTTCATAGATAAGCTACAACCATTCTAGCTAGTTTTTATTGCTTTGCATTTATAGGCTTTTTCCATTTCACTAATTAATAGAATTTGGGTTTCATTGTATTATTTTGATCTCAATAATATATTTTTATATTTTTCCATTTATATTTATAACTTCATTCCATTCTCTACATAATCCAAAGCAGTGGTATCATAGAAATATTATCTTTTTTGTTTCTCTATGCATGTCTTGAATGAGGTCAAGGTATACACAGTTTGGTATTGAACTAACTAATATTTGAGAAGGCCAATATTATTGGCTCAAGTGGCCTCTCATGATGTAAGAAAATAGAGATGATGGAGAAGGAGATCCTATCACATTGTTTCTAAAGGAATCCCTTGCATTATAGAGGAACACGATGGTGATAATTTTACCCAAATCCTTTCAAGACCGTCAATAGTGGAAAAGACACCTTCAACACGTAGTCATTTTAGAGGTGAAAATCCCTTCAATGTACAACTTAACTTTTTCATTCCTTTATTTGAAGGCCAAATACACATAGATTCTTCGGGCAAATGGTTAAATATGTTAGAGTGCTATTACTCTATTAAAAAAAATTGGACAGTGAAAAGAGAACCTTCGCACTCCTTAAGTCCTTCCCCCATCTAGAATATTGGTGGGAAGTTCATGAGAAACATGTCGTAGATGATTTTGTAACATTTAGGATAGAACCCACTTGGGTGGATTTTGTTGATTTCCTTCAGGAATAATTATACCCTCTTGGAAACTATGATGACCAATACAAAACATGGACAACCTTTCAATAAGAGAGACTAGATTGCACCAAAGTACACCAATATATTTCACACCTTACACTCAAAGTTGGGTATCAAAGAATTCGAGAGGTAATTGGTTATAAAGCACCATAGTGGCCCTCACAAATTCATCCAAATAGATTTGGATATCCTGGACATCTCCTCACTAAGAGTTGCAACATATGTTCTCAAAATCAAGCAAAATTTTAAGCAAAAGAACAAGAAAGAGTTTGGGTCTTCAAATTTACCACAAAAAAAGTATGGTAAAAAGTAAACCCTAACTCATAGAACAAATGACAAACAAAGGATATACAAACTCAATAAAACCATTCCAAATCACAACCAATGAAGTGTAACTAGAATTTGAAGAAGGGAAGTGAAAAGTGACGTGAATTCCATAAAACACCCTAGTACAACAGTGACAAATGTCATTCAAAGTAGTATTTACTGGCCAAGTTGAAAGCCTCAAAGTTGGAATTTGGCTTTGAATTTGATTTGGTGTTAGATAAGGGAAAGTGGATCGTTGATTC
This sequence comes from Picea engelmannii, assembly GCA_009831015.1. Taxonomy (NCBI): domain Eukaryota; kingdom Viridiplantae; phylum Streptophyta; class Pinopsida; order Pinales; family Pinaceae; genus Picea; species Picea engelmannii. The sequence continues at coordinate 73,592 of ML820518.1, read as the reverse complement.
AAAACCCAATTCCACCATCGCAATTACAAATATCCAACTAGAAGAGCCTAAGGAACATACAAAATGTGAGCACCTCTTCCTTTCACAAATGTGGTTGAAGGGGTCTCTACTACATTTTGCTGTTGAAAATGGTAACTAGAAGAACTTGATCTCAACCAAGGTCATCAAGATATTGAAGTTTCCAACAATTCCACATCCAAAACCATAAACCATCAATTGGTTGAGTGAAGGAGAAGACATCTACATTAGTCAACAATATCTCCTTAGAACATCAAGCCCTTCAAAGATGAGGAACTGTGTGATGTTTCCCACTTTAAGTTTATGATGTTATTTTAGGAAAATCATGTATATGGAAATGCTATCCTATCTGTGATTATATTCCTTGTGTGTCATTTTTACTTTGGAGGTCATCTCTATGGGGTACCAAAGGTAGTTTCAACTATTGGAGTTTCCTTAATCTCAACAAAGTAATGCATGAAGATAATCTTTTGAATTGGGAGGTTTTCCCTCTTCATTATTTGGTCGAAAGGTTAATGGAATATCACTATGACCACCACAACCTCTACATGGTTTCTCTTTACGGTTACGAGGAAAATATCTCTATGGCTAGGGGTAAACCATAATAGGCGGAAATGACTGCAAAAATAAACTCTAATATCATATATGATATATAAGAAAATATGATAATGAGACAAGATAAAGAGCCTACCTCGTCCATATGTTCGATGAAGTACACCGTTGAGAACTTGACTCAAAGAAATACACCTTCAAATTGTCCTCAACAACCAAGAAACACAAGCATATGGTGATAATATATAAATTTAGCACATTCAATAGCATAATCCATCAACATTCATAACAAATATTCCCATGGAATAACAATTCAAATATTTGCAAGATATTAATTGGAAGATAAAAGAGTATTTCTATTAAAATGTAATCAATAGAATTACAAACTTTCGTGTTGGCATGGTTCGAAACCAAGAAATTGAGTCCCTTCCAGCTTGGCCTCCACCACTTCAATCCTCCACCAAAGGAAAGATCATATAAGAGAGACGATGAGGTTCTCAATCAAGTAGGGAAGAGCTTGGGGGTTGAACAATGTGTTTACACTTAAACAGACAAAGGGATGAAGACTCAATATGAAGTGAATAATTTCTCCAGAGTAACTTTGCTCTCAAAGTTCAATTCTTCTCCTCTTTTCCATAGCTCAGATATGGTCTGTTTATAGCCTTCAAATGGAACTGAAGGGTCGAATCAGAATGTTTCCAGTATATGGAAGGTCAAGGATCATGGATCCCATGACCTGACATGGAAACCCGACACTATTTTTTTTTATTTTGGGCACAAAACTTGATGTACGCGGGTTGTAGTGGTGCAACCTACGTATATGCATGTTGTATAATAGTTAGGGTGCGTATATGTGGAAAATATTGTTTTTAGCTCTGAGGTTTGCAAAAAGGGACTTCAAGTCTGCATAGGGAAATGGAAAAATTCCTTCTGAGCAACTTTGCATGGGGTGAGGGAAATTTTTCTATAACAAATGCCCCATAATTTGTGAGGTCAGAGGAGTATCTACAATGGATGAAATACATTATAATACCCAGAAGTGGAGTAATGGAGACCCATCTCGACGAACAAATTGCTCATGAGAATATTGCAATCTGTACTGACATTGCACACATGGCTGCCAATTTGAATTACACTACAGATCCATGTGAAAATACACCAAACAACTATTCATGGCCTTGAATAGGCAATAAAAAGGTGGCTACATGCCAAAGGATGTCATAGTCATGAACAAGACCCAGTAAAACTAGTCTCAAAATAAATCTGAAGATATCTGTATACAATGGAGTACAATTTGATCCCCCATGATCATTGAAGTCACATAGGTACTGGTCTAATGAGAGATAGAAACAACTCAGGAAATCTGTGACTATGAACCAATGTCTTCAAGATTTCTACACGTTCTGCCAAAGCTGTAAGTCTACATCGTGTCAATAAAGGAGTTGAGGTTGAACACAATGAGACTTCGTTTAATTACCAATCATTAAGGTATACCGTTAACAAACGAGAGACAACCTACCGATAATGAAAGTAGGTATCAAGGCACTGAGTACATTCTTACAAGTGTGAATAAAGGTGTTTGGGTCAAACACTTGAAGAATCCATCAATCATGAGACATTGATGTATTCCCAATTGTCGATGGTAGGAGAAACTTCCACTAATGACTGCAAGCCTCTAGGTACTCATAGGACTCTAGGTATCGTTTCCAAAATAGATGGGATGAAGTTGATGGAAGGAGACTTGCTGAAAGGAGAGAATTAAAGAATCTCTCATCATTCAACGTGAGGTACAAAGTAGGAGCTTTATGATTTGTAGGAAATCAGACGAAGATCATGTTCATGAACCAACGAACCTGTGCATCTTTCGCGTGTACTAGATGCAAGCAGGACACAAAAAAGACCTTCTGAATAGGAACCAATAAGGAAAAATGTTGACAAAGGAAAGGAAACCACCAATAAGAATAATGGAATCCAATACACTGCATCAATCCCAATGTGTGAATATATTTCCTGTCGTTGAACACAAGGGAAACCCCTCAATCAGTGACCAATGATGAAATGTCGACTGTTGGGTTCAAGGTTACCTACCAATGATGAAAGTAGGACCAGGGTGCACAATAGGACTATAGTTTCATGTGATTCTGAGACACACTGAGGGTATGCCCGACATGCAAAGTCAAGAGTTCTGAGGAATGGTCGACATAGGTTGATAGAAATCCTTTGAATAAGAGCATGACACATATGGAAGACTCTGGCAGTATAGTCTCAATGATGAAACTTTGAGATGTAGGAGGCATCAAACAAACTCTCCATAAGGACTGGAAGAGTAACCAATTGGGGGAGTAAACTCTACGTAACGAGCTCAAATTCCTAAGTTCATGTTAAACCCAAAAGTTTGATGACAAGTGGACTCAAAAATTTTGTTCTCTGTTCAAAGGTGAAGTGACTTCTACCAATATAAGATAATATTATTTTCTTTCCCACCTTTTTTTGTTTTCTCATAGTCAAATGAATGCTATGATACTAAGAAGGAAACAAGTGTCGCAAGTAAGAAATTTTTTCCAGCAGTGGAACATACCTATGCCCAATGCAAGGAGGTGTGTGCAGGATATGGACACTTGGGGGAATGTTTCTTCTTGGGTGTAGGGTGTCAAGCTGTAAAGGATATAAACAAGGCTCTACTTGGCCGGTGATGCAAATTGTTGAGGTAATAGGCTTATAATTAAAAAGTGGGAACCAAAAATAGACTCAATACTACAAGCAAGAGAATGAGATGCAATTACAACTTAATGCCAAAAAATGTACTTTTTCATAATATTAGTCTACTCGGTTTGAAAAAGGGGCAAACTTGCTCCAAATAGACATCCTTTCAAATCCAATTTATGAGTGTGAAAGAGACAAGTTCACTCGAAAATATTTTCTATTTTTGAGAGAGTCGGAAAAGAGCTTAAACAAGACTCAGAGAATGTTGTTCTAAGAAGCATATAATGGGGGAGGCCAAGGCTCCCATGAAGGACTTCTATCGAAAGTTAACAACTCACAGATAGTTGACACAAGCTTGGGAAAACCCAAATCTTTCCAAGTAGAGGAGGATACAATACTTGCAGAGGTTACCTTATCTACAATATATCAAAGAATGCCCCTTATCGGGAAGGGTGTAGAAGAAGGAATTCAAGGTTCTACAAGATCATTCCAATCAAAGGAAACCACCCTAGGACTTGGAGGGAGCGTGCTCAAAGAGAGTAGAATTCTCCCTTGCTCAAAAGGTAGAGGACTATAAATGCTAAGGACATGGTTGAAGGACACATCACCCTCCAAAAGAAGAGTGGGATTAACCGAAGATTGCATCGACAATGTCTCTTCCTTAGGCTTGTCACTCTCCAAGAGAAGAGTGGGATTAGTTGAATATTTCATCGGCATGACCACTTCTTCAACCATTGGTTGAATAGGATGCTAGACAACAAGGTCAAGAGATGCATCACCCCCCAAAATAGGAGTGGTGTCGGTCGAATATTTTATCGACACGACTATTGGTTGAACAGGATGTGAGACAACAAGGTCAAGAGACACATCACCCCCAAAACGAAGAGTGGTGTTAGCTGAATATTGCATCGACATGACCTATGTATCAACCAAAGAAGTTTGGGAGACCAAAGACGACTCAGAACCCAAAGGACCCCCAGGCAAGGACCACGCTTCTTGTACCACAACAGTAGCAGGGCACAAATGAGTAAGGTGATCTCCTTTGCAAAGCCTACAAAGGAACTTGGGATTACGTCTTACACGTCTAGGATTCTCAATCTTATGAATTCCCCCAGCATGACTTGCAGTGGCTGCTGACATGCTCCCAGCATGACTTGCAAAGACTAGTATCAAATCTCTAACATGATTTGTATAGGTTGGTAATGAATTCCCAACATGACTAGGAAAGGTTGGTGATGAGCCTTCAACATGACTGGAAGAGGTTGATGATGAATCCCCAACATGACTAGAAGAAGTTGGTGATGTATGTGCAGTGTGAATATAAGTGACTACATTTGTACCCCTGGCACGACATGCAGCGGTTGGTTGTTGGTATTCAACATGACTTGCAGAGGTTGTTGACCAATCTCCAACATGACTAGCAGAGGTTGGTGATATAATGCCAGTATGACTTGTAGTGACTGGACTTGTGCCCCCAAAATGACTTGCAGTGGCTGGTTGTTGGTCTTCAAAATGACTTGCAGAGGTTGTTGGCCAATATCCAACATGACTAGCAGAGGTTGGTGATATAATGCCAGTATGACTTGCAGTGACTAGACTGGTGGAAGTGGTTGGTTGCAACATTTGAGACCAAGGTTCTGAGAAAGACTAGTTTTGAGAAATTGTAGGCCAAGGAGGGTTTTGGTATACACCATGGCCTTGTCCGAAAGGATAGTGTCCTCCTCCATACTAATTCATAAAGGGGTGTAAGGGAATCGACACCAAGGAAGCCTCTTGCGAAGAGACACCGACATGACAAGGCTTACTCATGTGAGGATATATGTTTCCCCCAGATGAAGGAATTCTGTGAAGGGGGTTGCCCATACTATAAAACTGACTCCCCCTAGATGAAATACCAGAGGAAAGATGGAGGTCCTCCGTGGGAAAAGCGTTCGTAGGAACCAGCATAGCAGAAGAAGGATAGATGGACGGGATGTAATAGGTTGAATGACCACCCATTTCAGCACTTGCTCCTAGAAAACTGAATGTAGGATTGGATCCATAGGAAGGAATATTCCAACCTCCTACCGTAAGAGTTGGTTGAGGGATATGACTCCCACCAAACGAAAAGGGAGAATAAGGAGGCATCGTGCCCCTAGACCTAAAACTAGGATTCACATAAGGAGACGAGATAGAGGATGGAAAGTGTGAAGACATGTTTGGCATACCATGAGAAGAATTATTAGAGGCCCAAGGTATTGGTTGAGTATCATGATTCAACGTACCACTCATAAATACAAAAGGATTTGTCTCCATGGAATGAGAAAAGAGCATGGGTTGGGTAGTGCTAAATGAGGGAGTCACAGGGACTCCACTAACCATAGCAATGAAAACTCACGACACAATACAAAATCCTAAGGCCAACTAATAATCAAAGAGCACACCAAAATAAACAAAAAAGGCCAATATTCACACAAACAGGATAAAGTGGCTGAAAGAGGCCTCCCTCCCTAAAGTAGGTATGTCTCGCCCAAGAGGGGCTCAAGACTCCCTTCAAAAGATCAGAGGTATTTGAATCATTTATAAGGGCCCTCGTGGGATTAACAACTAGTTGGTCAGATCCCCCCAGAGAGGTAATCCTCCATAAAGGATGTGTGTTGTCTGACCCTTATTTGACCCAGGGTACTTGCAGAATAACCCCTACAATTAACCTATGTGGTACCTATGTCAAGAAACTAAGAAACCACGATATAATCTATGCACAGGAGAACAATCGTAAGTCAGTTCTACCGTATGGGCAAGGTGAAAAAGCCTAAAACCTCGAAAGCACCAACTCTCACAGAGGTAAATGTACTAGCAATATCCCCATATACGAATAGATCCCCAAAAATATATCTAACGCTAAGAAGGTATTGGGGGGATATCCCCTCAACCAAATTCACGCAACCTCGTTCTTAACTCTGGTGTAAGAAGAGCCTCCTGACATCACCAATTATACAATGGATTTCACCACTCCCTTAGTCAAACACATATGTTGATTTAATAGCCATGGAGAAGTTTACTCACAAAATCCTTTCCAAGGCTCTAAATCCTAAGCTAGTTTGTGCACCCTAGAAAATAAAATTGTTTCTAATCAATTTTAAATTATCAGCGTTGATTTTAGTGGCCTTGCTTACTCAAAAAAGGTGTGGTCGTGAAACTAACGATCTTATGAATCAGCAAGTAAAATAAATGAATATAAATAAAATGCAAAGTCCTAACTTCAATTCCAAATAAATGATAATCTTTTCAAATGAAATTTTCAATTTAGTTCCGCAATTCCAAATAAGATGCAATCTTTCTATACATGTGCTAAGATCAATGATAAGGACCCAAAAGATCAAAAGATTGAACAACATATTGATATAGAGATTCTACTGTATGTAAACATAAACAAAACAAGTAGGATATCAAGAAGAAAATACCAAGCCCAATATCCAAGGACAATCAATGAAAAGGATGATGAGAAAGGCACCGCCCGAAAATTCAACCAAATAAAGCTTTCCTATCATTCTACGGGTGCTTAAAAGTAATAAGAGAGACCCAAGAAGACTCAACAACCATCACAACTTACCCAACAAACATCAAAATTATCAACCAAACATAAAAGGAGGATGTATGTGATTGTTCAGGAGAAAACTGTGTATATACGCCTCTTGCAGAAGCACAACATGCGTATGTACGCGAATGCCAAGAAAAAACCCACGTATATGTGTTAAAACACTGTCAGGGGGAGGATAAGGCCAAGAAAATCAGACTCAAAATGAACAGAGGATGTCAAGCAATCAGATGACAAGAAACTCAATATAAATGAGATCAATCAAAGGATAAAAACACTCCAAACCCCGAAAAGAAGATTCTTTCCCTAGTATGGTCACCAATTCTGTTACGAGGAAAATATATCTATGGATAGGGGTAAACCACTACAGACGAAAATGACTGTAGAAATCAACTCTAATCTCAGATATGCTATATAAGAAAATATGCTAACAAGACAAGATAAAGAGCCTACCTCATCCCGACATTCGATGAAGTCCATCGTTGAGCACTTGACTCAAAGTAATACACCTGCAAATTGTCCTCAACAACCAAGAAACACAAGCATATGGGGATAATATATAAAGTTAACAAATTCAATAGAATAATCCATCAACATTCATAACAAATATTCCCATGGAATAACAATTTGAATATTTTCAAGATATTAATTGGATGAGAAAAGAGTATTTCTATTAAAATGCAATCAACAAAATTGAATGAGCATGATGACACGGTTCAGAACTGAGAAACTAAGTCCCTTCCAGCTGGGCCTCCACCACTTAAATACTCCACCAAAGGCAAGCTCATATAAGAGAGACAATGAGGTTCTCAATAAAGTAGGGAAGAGCTTGGGGGATGAACAATGTGTTTAGACTTAAAAGGACAAAGGAGATGCAGACTCAATGTGAAGTGAATAATTTCTCCAGAGTAACTTTGCTCTCAAAGTTCAATTCTTCTCCACTTTTCCATAGCTCAGATATGGCATGTTTATAGCCTTCAAATGGAATTGAAGGTTCAAGTCAGAACATTTCCAGTATATGGAAGGTCAAGGATCATGAATCACGTGATGTGACATGGAAATCCGACACTATTTTTTAATTTTGGACACAAAACCCGATGTACGTGGGTTGTAGAGGTGCAACCTGCGTATACACATGTTGTATAATAGTTAGGGTGCGTAGATGTGGAAAAATATTGTTTTTAGCTCTGGGATTTGCAAAAAGGGACTTCAAGTATGCACATGGAAATGGAAAAAGGCCTTCTGAGCAACTTTGCATAGGGTGAGGCAAATATTGATATAACATTTACACATAAAAATTAAGTGGAAAAGATAATGAAATAATATATAGATATCTTTTCTTCACATGTACGGGTTTCTCTGCACTACTAGGTTAAGAATTCAATTTATTTGATTCCTAGTGCTCCTTTACCTAATGGCCTAATATATAGATGCTTCCTTCTAGAAAATGAATAAATCAAACATCATATCGAAGAGTTCATCCAAAAGGGCCACATTCAACTGAGCTCCTCACCTTTCTAGAGCCCAATTGTGTTGGTGTATAAGAAGGATGGGGCATGGTGACTTTGTATTGATTACAAATATTTAAACAAAATCATAGTCAAGCAATGATATCCAATCCCCCCAAGTTTACGATGTTCTTGATAAAATCAAAGGTGCCAATATTTTTAATAACATTGATATGAAGTCAGGCTACCACCAGGTACCAGTTGAGAAAGCTAATGCATGGAAGACTAAATTCAAGTCTAATGAAGGCCTTTTTGAGTGTTTTTCCATGCCTTTTGGTTTGACTATTTCTCCGACAATGTTCATGAGAATGATAGATAATATCTTGAAAGCATTCACAAATTGTTTTATGGTAATATATTTGGATGATATTGACATCTTCAGAAAAACTTGGGTGGAACATTTGTAGCACATTCAATAGATACAGAGCACCTTGTGGGAAAAGTTTTTGTATGCTAATCTATAGAAATCCAAATTAGCATACAAATAATTCAGTATTTTGGATACATCATGGATGAACAAGATGTGCATGTGGATATAACCAAGATCCAAGTCATCCACGATTAGCGAACCTCGACAAATCTAATAGAGATTTTTAGTTTCTTGGGCCTCACCAACTTGTATTGTAGGTTTTTGTTGGGATTCTCTCATATTTCGTATCCCCTAAGCCAAGTGACCAAGGGTGGGGCCAAATCAAAGTTAATTTGGGTCGAATCACAATAGAAAGTAATCAAGGATATGAAACATTAGCTTTGTTTTACCCTAGTACTCACTCTAAAATTCCTGGAACAACCCTTCAATATTGAGACAAATTATTATGATTATGTTATTGGTGTAGTCCTCACTTAGCATATACATTTGGTGGCCTATCATAGAAAGACACTGTTTGATGTGTTTCATGGGAAATCCACCTATGACAAGGATATGTAGGCCTATTTCCAATGTAAGAATTCCTTTTTTCACATTGATAACGAGCTCTTGGGATTCATGCAAACCCAAATATTGTTACCTAATGAATGACAATAGAAGTGGTCCACATACCTGTGACAATTCCACTTGAAAATCAAGTAGAATAAGGGAAACACAAATCATGTTACAAACTATCTCATTTGACTTCTAGTTGCAGCATTGAACACAATGGTCAACTCTCATGGATCCAAAACCTTTGGGTCATCCCAATAGTATGAAAATCACCCTAACTTCATTGTTACCTATCAGATGCTAGGTGCAAGTAAATTAGTCTCAAACTTTGATCTCCGGGATGAAATTTTATGCTTCCAGGCCATTTTTTTGTTCCTTCAATTGAGCATGAGAAGGTTATATGGGAGGTAGTCTAGAGAAAATTTTAGGGGATAAATTTCTCCCATGGGCTAATTTTCCATGGGTTTTCCCAAAAAAATATTTGCCATTCTAAAAATTATTCTCCCAAATTCTATAGGACAAAATTATTTTACCTTTAAAATCGCCAAAATTTTATAAAAACTATATAAAATTCTTAGAAATTTGAATATTTTAACAAAAATATCGCCATTAATTTATAGTTGACATATAAAGGACTAGTAAGATTCGCCAAGGTTTCTACATTTCAAAATAAATTTCCATCCTTAAAATTATCCTTGGGAGGCACATCATAGTTGGGCGGGAGGGAACTTTGTTGTGGAGAAAAAAATGGTGGTGTTGCAAAAGTAGTTCTACTAGCCAAAGCTCTAACAAAACATCATTAGGTATAACAAATTGTGTTCTAACTATACCATCAAAAAAAATTCCATCAAGAAGTAGCGGATGTGTAGTCCTCTTCTTACCTAGGATGAACCCTAGGAGTCCATCTCCATGGACTATATGTTTATATTTCCTTGAACCAAGAATGGCAATGACTATGTATTTGTGGTTGTTGATAAGGTCTCTAAGAAAATCATTTTCACACCCTACAATAAGAGTATCACAATAGAGACCATTGCTAACCTCTTCTTCGAGATTTTTTGGGTTCTTTCCAAGCTCCCATAGATTATTATTTTATATAGAGATATTATATTACTAAGTAGTTTTTGGTCCATACTATGGTCAATGATGGACACCAAGCTAACCGAATCGACTTCCTTCCACCCCCAAACTAATGGATATATGGAGGTAGTCAATAGGATGATTATGCATATCCTAATAATGTACAACTCCAAACATCCATGCACATGGAATGAGATCCTTCCTTATGTTCAACATAGTTACAACAAATCCATTCAAATCTTTATTGACCATAACCCTTTTCAAGTGCATCTAGGGTTCTATCCATTGGTATTATAGCCTTAATTTCCACCCTACAGTGTTAGGCATGACATATCAGAAGATGCAAACTGAGACACACTCTTCTGCCTAGGATTCAGTGAAGTTTTGACGATGGTTGCTAGTCAGTTAACCATAATAGCACGACAGATTGCTAGTCACCTATATGACAACCCATGACCTATTAATGGTTGACAATGTGCAAAGAGTGACCTCACATGTAACCTTCTAGATTCCCAAATATATGATCCAAAATTTATTAGAGGCTTTTATGTGTCTTCATTCCTAAGGAAGTATGCCTGTGAAAGAAACAAAAAGATTTGTCCCTTAAGTAGACTATGGGCCCAATATCTCCTAAAGTTTGGTTGAATGAGAACCCTCCAAATTTCTGAAGTTGGGGATTGAGACCATCTTAGCATCATGATTAATTAGAGAGAGCAATTGATTTGATGGTAAAAAAACATCTTCATCAATCCACATATCATTTGTACAATCGATGGGGATAGCTTAGATCAAGCAAGCATATGGAGGAAAATTGAGGTCTTGGATGTGTGCATGACATCTAGTAAACCATGTATTCTTGTTTACATCGTCATTAATATACCATAACCCTCTATTTTTTAGATTATAATTTGTGATAGAGCACCATATCCATTGTAAAATATTAGACCTACTTATCACACATTTGTTTGTTGGTGAAAATAACCCTTGATTTGTATATATGATAAAATAACATACTTCATTGTTAAAAATAAAATTGACTTATAACAAATTTGTTGGTGAAAAAGTATAGCCTATGATGTTTGATAGAGTAACATACCTCATTGTTCTACATGGTTAGTGACTCGATCCTACACGTTGTGGCTTTTCTAAATTGTTGGTGATTTTGATATCACGGACTGTAGCTTTCTTAGAAACTATGAATACTTTGACATGTAGAAAAGACATAATTACTATCATGAAATATCTTCCAAATTTATAATTAATATAATGAAGTTTCCCCACCTTTTAATCATTAATGTCTCTCAAATAATTGAACAATTTTCTTGTGCATGTTGCTTACATGGTTAGTTGAAATTATTGCCACATGAAGTGCGTGATGTATTTTCTCCATTTTTAGCTGAAGTAAGTTGTTGGGCCTTTGACTTTGTCTTTGATTTACTTTCATAGCACTTTACTTTTTATGATGAGTGTTCCATGTTTATGGAAAATTTCAATAAACACGTTATTTAAAAGGAAGAGAAGTTGTATCTCCTAAATTGGTTCAATGTCCTAAGATGGTAACTTCAAATATGAGCTCCTCACTTAAGATTAAAGGTCATTGTGCTCTTTATTTATATGGTTGGATATAAACAAATTCAAAGGGGTGATGATTTTTTCCATGTCTTGGATGTATATCAATGTTTTCATGTCTTCTCTATCTTTATTGCGTTTTTTACTCGATGTCCTTTCTATATCAGCCATTATAATCAATATAAACAAGTTTATAATGAATACTATCTGTGAACTGTACTGAGAAATATTCCAAAATTTTCAATAAAATTTTCCCTTAAAAACAGATTTTGTAATTATATTTAGGATTATGAATAATAAATTGTAAAACAAATCTATCATATTTCATTAAATATTTTATCTTTTTACATGTTTTGGAAAATATTTGATTTAATATCTTTTTATTGGTAACTTTAATGTTGATATTGAGGTATGTTATTGGTAACTTTAATGAAAATGTTGATAAGTTATCAAAATTAATGATTTACTTTAGTGTAAGATATAAATTCGTATATATTTTTATAATTAATATTTTAGTTACACATAGCAATAAATTATAAAGCGATAAGTTTTTATCGATATTAAAAATTAAATTTAAAATATCAAATATAAATACACTAGATTTATACACGAGATTATATATAAATTTTAAATAATTTTGATGACATATAAATATTTTTGCTAATATAATTATATAAATAAATAAAAATTATAAACAATATATATCACATTATACATCAATTTTCTCTATTTTATTTTTCTTTATTAACAATTAGTTGGAAACCATATGTTCTATATCCACTTTATTTTCTATAAAAGAATAAGTAAAATGCCTTCGAAGAAGAGCTTTAGATGGGCTAACTTGAGTCACATGTGATATTCACAATTAAAATTCCACTTCAATGAAAAGATTTAGTTGGGAGAACTTGTGTCACATGAGATCTAAAAACTTGAAAATATGCTTACATGACCTTCATCTCAGTCATTGACCTTCATCTAACTCGTTAATGACTATGATCTAACAAAGGGACAACAGGTGCCGGGGGAGTGCTCTACGACTTTGAAGGAACAAAAATACTTTATTTTAACTGGGGCCAAGGATTCTCCTCCAATAATCAACCTGAGGCATTGATAGTTTATATGAGATTAATAATTATAGGGGAAAGTTAGAACAATGACCTTATTGTAGTCGAGGATTCAAAATTGGTCATCAATGGACTTCAAAACCCCCACAAATGTAAGCATATTAGCCTCTAGTGGAACTACCAAAGAATTATACAAAAAAGTATAAATTTCACTCCATTGAATACTACCATGTACACCGCCATCTAAATAGTAGGGTTGATGCACTTGCAAACGAGGCACATTCCCTTGAGCAAGGGAAAATTAAGATCAATGGGGTTCACTCATTTGAATTCTTACCTTAGCATAACCCTTATAGAGCAAATAAAATGTGGTGATATGATAATCATTTCCACTTTAGGAAATCAAACGTCGTAAATAGGACACATGACACTACGCAGTCACCTTCCCTTTGCCAGACGTTCCACCTAGCTCTTCCCATGTCCTTCGCTTGTGCTTCCATTTATATCACAACAAAAGTTTTTGTACATGGAATGTGGGAATGAAGGAGGCATTCAATTGTACCATCTCCCATGACGATTCATCGTGTGCAATAGTAGGGGAACACATGAGTCGCATTGCCTCATCGGGTTAATAAGATAAATCATGAACGTCAGGCTCCATTCTTCTTCCAACCCAGGTCTCCCCTACTCTCATTGTTGAGTTAAGATTCCGGTTGACAAGTTGAAGGTATTAGTGATTTTCTTATGTGCAGTGAGTTTGGGAAGACAATGTGGAGATGTAGCAAAGCTCTGTGTCATTGCACAACTTATGAAGCCAGGGTAACCAAGGAAACTTTGAGAACATATTAATGTGAATTGGAAGCCATGAAAGAGAAACTTTCTCAACTTGAATCTAAAATGGAGGCACAAGATCATAGGCATAACCAGGAATTGACTATCATTCTCAAAGAAGTGAATAGGGAAGACAAACAAACTCGCTCACTCTAATAGAAGAATAAAGATTTGTGTCGAGTTTTGGTGCAACAACGCACAATTCCTGAGCCCCTTGTCTCTTCTTAGGGCTACACGACACCATAGAAAGTCGATAAAAAATCATAACCACATATTGAGCAGCTCTAGGATGCGAGACATGCCTGGATCATGGATACCACTCTAGATTTAAATTAATCAAATTTTTATGTTTTTCAATAATATTTATTTTGCACTCATATGTAAAAATCTATATATGAAATAGGAAATAACAATAACTCTCTTTTTAATTAGTTAACTTTTATTTTTGCAATCTATGTAAATATATGGGGGGGCCCCACCGCTTTGAACCTCCCTTTAGAGTATAGAATTTCCTGTGCCCTTAGATACTAAGGTGTATAGGATTTTCTACTCGTGCCTAAACGAGCGGGCAAATGCCTGGTGTGCAAGAGTAACTCAAGAGTGACCTG
>ML820518.1:34444-48138 GCA_009831015.1 Picea engelmannii | reverse complement strand
TCATCTTGTACTTGAACATTTAAGTGGGGTAAAAGGAGGTTGCCCCCTCGAAGAGGCTTATTATCTGAAATTATCTCTTTTTTAAGGCATTGAGTACTTTTTCTGAGGTTTTTCTATGCTATATTGATATTTGGTTCTTAACATTGGAACATACATGAGGTGTATAGTTGATGAGTTGGCATATACAGGAGGTGTATAGTTGATGATGTTGGTACATCTTGATGAGTCAAGGTTGATGCATGGTACATGTTGGCTCAGGTTATTGGTACAAGTTGTTTGGTGCAGGTTGATTGGTACAGGTTGTTACATGTTATTGGTATAGGTTGACAATGATAGGTTGACAATGGAAGTGGTTGATTCAGTGACAGTGACATGTTTTCTACATTTGGCATTCATATTTCAGGGCGGTTGGACGGGGCAAGGACAAGTGGTTGTAGCCACCTTCTGGTTGTATCCAGAGAACTTAGGGGCTTGTAGCATCCTTCTGGTTGTAGCCAGATAATTGGGGAGTTGGAGCTTCCCTCAGGTTGCAGCCTGAGAAACTAGGGGGTTGGAGCCTCCTTCCAGTTGCAGCTGGAAAACAAAGGAAGTTGGTGCTTCCAATGAATGTAATTCTTCAAGACATATAAGAAAAAACATTTTGTGGTTTTCTCCCGTTTTGGGTTTCCACGTAAAAACACTGGTGTACTGTGTATGTGTACGATTGCTCATTTGTTCATTGTTTATTTACTCTACAATTATTTGATGATAATGCTACACTAATATAACACTTGCATTATATGGTTAAAAATGATTAAATTGCTCTATTACTGATTCACCCCCCCTCTCAGTAATCCAACAATTGGTATTAGAGCGGGTTCCTTCAAAAATCAGTTTAACCACTGAGAGGAAGATCATGGAGAGAAACAACTTGTATAAAAATGGAATACCACAGTTTGATGGACAAAAGCATGCATTTTGTAGCATAGGGATTTTCAATTTGGCAATCAATTGTAGATGGATACATAGTACCAACAGTTCCGCTAACAAATGACAAAGAAATGATACTTGGTCTGAATAATTCCAAAGCCACAAATGCACTTATGAATGGTCTTAGTGAAATGGTATTCACCAAAGTTGCACATTGTAAATACGCTAAAGAGATTTGGGACAAACTTCAAAATATTTATGAAGGAGATTCAAAAGTCAAAGCAACAAAGCTTCAAACTTACAGATGTCAGTTCGAACAACTTAAGATGAAGGAAAATAAGAATATTGCAGCTTATGTTTTATGAGTTGATGAAACAGTAAATGAAATCATAGGATTGGAAGAAGAAATTGAAGAATCTGTACTTGTTCAAAAGGTACTAAGATCTCTTCCTATGAGATTTGACCCTAAGATATCAACACTAGAAGAAACATAAGATCTTAACTCAATAAGAATGGATGAATTACATGGAATCTTCATAGCATATGAAATGAGAACTGAACAAGAAAATATAGATACAAAAGAAGCAGCCTTCAAAGCATCCAAAAATTCAAAGAAAAAAGAAAAATAACTTAGCAGTAGTAGTGGCATCTCAGAATATGATGAAGAAGTGGCCAACTTTGTCAAAAGATTGAACAAAGGAACCGACGACAGGTATAGAGGTAAGCTTCTTTTGATTTGTTTTAATTGTGATGGTATTGGTCATTTTGATAACAAATGTCCTCATAAGAAAAAAAGAAATGATGAAGGTTACTCAAATAGCAAACAAACATATAAAGGAAAAAGAACCACAAGAAAGGTTTTCAAGAAAAGACTATGCACCAAAGAAGACATCTCATCATCAGATGAAGATGAAGTTTGTGACAGTGAGATAGAATGAGTTCTATTTATGGCAGTAGAAGAATCTACTAAAGAAGACTCTGAAGAAGAATATGAATAAGCCAAAGAAGAATATGAAGAAGTAGAAGTTGACTACCGAGAAGAATTGATGTGTGCCATATAAGTTATCAGAAGAGAAAAGAAGAAAAACAAGAAACTACAAGCAGAACTAGAAAGAAAGAAGACACTCAAGAACTAGAACAAATGATCACAAATTTGAAGGTTCAAATAGAAGAAGATAAAATAAATGAATAAACACTCAAAGAACAACTAGAAGAAAAAGATAGGATCATTGAAAATTTGGAAGCAGAGATTGTCACATTAAGAAAGGATCTTCAAAATAAAAACATACAGAACAACTCAAAAGTTTTGGATGACATTATCAGCAGTCAAAAACCTCATCATGACAAGTCCGGACTTGGATACAATCAGACAAAAAATGGATCAAGCTCCAAAACAACAGAGCAAGAAACATATCCAAAAAGCTATGTAGAAACAATCAAAGGGGATAGGAAGATATACAAGCAAGATTACAACTCCTCCACCAAGAAGCTTCAGATTTCAGAATCACTAACCAACAGATAGGCCTCAGAGAGAAGAATAATTCATAAGAGTACCTACTTTCAAAAGATATTCAACTCCCAGGTATCAAGCTATCTTTTTTGGTTTATGTTATGCATGTAATAATTTGGGACATAAAGTTGTGAATTGTAGAGCTAAAAACAGGAACATAAACAACTTTGAAAGTCATACACAAAAGGGTTATCCAAGAAGGCCTACTGGAACACAGAGAAGAAGTTACAACATGTTTGAATCCTTGAGCACTGAAGTGGAATGTTACAAATGTAACAACTTTGGACACATGGCCAAAGATTGCAGAATGACAGTCCCTCCTAGAGAACCACAATGGAATAACAAGAGTCATAGACGTGAACCTCATAAAAGGACATGGATAAGAAAGAAGAATCAATATAGCAATGAAGAATGCACACTCTCTCTACAAGCTAAGCGGAAGAAATGTGGTTGGTATGTTGATAGTGGTTGTTCAAAACACATGACAGGTGATAGAGACATGTTTCTTACTTTAAGAAAGGAAAGAGATGGATCAGTCTCCTTCGGAAATGATGATTCAACTAAAATCATTGGAAAAGGCACAGTTAGAATTGGGAACAAGAATACAAAGGAAGAAAATGTTCTACGAGTTGAAGATATGAAAAATAATCTTCTAAGAGTGAATCAAATGTGACCAAGGTCATAAATTTACTTTCGATTCACAAAAGTGCGAGATAAGAAAAGAAGGTTCAGGAAAATTGATTTCTACAACTGCGAGAACTTCAAGCAACATATATGTGTTAAGTGAAATTGGAAATGAAAAGTGTTGTCTAGGAAAGGAAGATGAAAGTTGGATATGACACAAAATAATGGGTCACATACATTTTGATAACCTTGTCAAAGTCAACAAGAGAGAAGCAGTCAAAGAAATGCCCCAAATCACGAAACCAACCAACACTTTATGCAAGCATTGTAAACAAGGAAAACAAACAAAGACCAAATTCAAATCAAATGAATATTCAATGACATGACAAATGAAAATTGTGCATACTGATATAGTTGGACCAACTACAACAAAGGGTTTAAAAAGTGAGAAATACTTTATGTTATTAGTTGATGATTATACAAGAATGACTGCAGTTTTCTTTCTCAAGAATAAGTCATAAGCTTTTGAAAACTTCAAGATCTACAAGGAAATGGTTGAAAATGAAATGGATTCAAAAATCAAATTCTTGAGATTTGATAATGGAGGAGAGTTCACTTCAAAGGAATTTGTGGACTACTGTAGAAGTCATGGAATAAAAAGACAATTCTCTGTTGCTAGGACACCTCAAAAGAATGGAGTTGAAAGAAAGAACAGGACAATACATGAAATGGCTCAAACAATGCTAATGGATTCCAAATTGTCAGATATTCTTTGGACACAGGCAGTCCATCCATCAGTTCACATTCAAAACAGAGTAATGCTTAGAAACAACACTAACAAAACTCCCTACGAGCTATGGAAAGGAAGACCAACAAATGTGAAGAACTTTAGAGTTTTTGGGAGAAAATGCTACATCAAAAGAGAAGATGGCAGAATGGGAAAGTTTGACTCTTGTGTGGAAAAAGGAGTACTTTTTGGTTACTCAAGTACAAGGAAATAATACAAGTGTTACAACCTGATATTGAACAAATTTGTGGAAAACATCAACGTAACAATTAATGAAACAGGTAGACAAGAATTAAAGGAAGAAGAAAATGAATCAACTGAACAACTTTATGAAGAAGAAGTAGAAGATGAAAAGGAAATAGAAGGGGAATATGAAGAAGATCCAACAGAAGAATAATATCAAGTTCAACAAGTGCCTCCAAAGACACCTAGAAGACGAGTACAAAAGAATCATCCTTCAGATCAAATTATCAGAAACAAATATGCAGGACTTGAGACTAGAAGAAGAATCCGTTCAATAGAACAAACACACCTAGCACTCTCATCTACGATTGAACCAACCTTTTTGAAGAGGCCAAAAAGGATGAATTTTGGAATAAGGCCATGGATGAAGAATTGGATCAAATAGAGAAAAATGATACTTGGGAATTGGTTCCAAGACCAAAGGATAAGAATGTGATCGACACAAAGTAGGTATACAGGAATAAATTGAATAAAGATGGAAAGGTTACAAGAAAAAAAGATAGATTGGTATGTAAAGTATATGCACAGGTTGAAGGAATCGACTTTAAAGAGACATTTTCCCCAGTTGCCGGAATGGAAACAATCCGTTTTCTTTTACCTTATGCATGCTCCAAAATTATTAAAGTGTATCAGATGGACGTAAAATCATCTTTTTTGAATGGGGAAATTGAAGAACAAGTCTACATTGAACAACCAAAAG
This sequence comes from Picea engelmannii, assembly GCA_009831015.1. Lineage (NCBI taxonomy): Eukaryota > Viridiplantae > Streptophyta > Pinopsida > Pinales > Pinaceae > Picea > Picea engelmannii. Next base: position 43,365 of record ML820518.1, on the reverse strand, counting down.
GATTTAAGTTGTTAGAGAACTTAGATTTTGTGTGTAAATTAAATAAGGACTTGTATGGTCTAAAATAGGCTCTTAGAGCATGGTACTCTAGACTAGATAAATATTTACAGCAGGCAGGGTTAAGAAAAGGAAGTGCAAACAACAACCTCTACATCAAGGTAAGTCAAGATAGTATTTTATTAATTGAAGTTTATGTTGATGATATTATTTTTGGTAGTGATGATGACAGGTTAAGCCATAAATTTGTAAAGAATATGCATAATGAATTTGAAATGTCATTACTTGGAGAACTATCATTCTTTTTGGGACTTCAGATATGTCAAAGCCACCAAGGAATTTTTATTTCTCAAACCAAGTATATCAAAGAAATGCTAAAAAGGTTTGGAATGGAAGATTGAAAACCAATTATCACTCCCATGCAAACCTGTTGCAAGTTAAGCAAAGATGATGATTCAAAGTCTACAGATCATAAGCAATACAGGTCAATGATTGGTAGCCTACTATATGTGACAACATCTAGACCATATGTAATGCATGCATTTGGACAAGTGGCACGATTTCAAGAAGCACCAAATGAATCACATGTATTAACAGTGAAGAGGATTTTCAGATATCTCAAAGGAACAAAAGAGTTTGGATTATGGTATCCAAAAGGAAAGGATCTATCACTTATTACCTACAAAGATGCAGATTGGGCAGGTTGTATTGATGACCAAAGAAGCACTAGTGGAGAAACGTTCTACTTAGGTGAGTGTTTAGTATCATGGCTAAGCAAGAAACAATCATCAATATATTTATCTACAACTGAGGAAGAGTATATTGCAACAACAACATGTTGTAAACAGATTCTTTGGATGAAACAAACTCTAATAGATATACAAGTTGAGTATGATCAACCCATTCCAATCTATTGTGATAATACAAGTGCCATCAGTATCTTAAAGAACCCAGTGATGCACTCCAAGACAAAGCACATTGCAATCAAGTATCACTTTCTACGAGAACAAGTTGTATAAAAGAACATCAGATTTGAGTATGTTGGCACAAAAGAACAAGTGGAATACATCTTTATAAAACCACTTCCACGAGAATCCTTTGAGTATCTTCGCCAGAGACTAGGAGTTATTTCTTCTCCAAAATGAATTCTTTTGAAGGCTTATCTTATATGTCTTATATGTACATGAGGAAGCACCATAAAGAGAACAGTTCAGTTAGGGGGAGCAAACCTAAATGGAAAGATACCTTTGCCATTGATGACAAAAGGGGAGAGATTTATTAGATGTAGAGGACATAGGCATGGTTCCAGGGGGAGAAATGGTCACAAAGATGCAGAGGAAAGAGGCATGGTTCTATGGGGAGCATGAGTGATATGGTTCTAGTATTGCATCAGAGTGTTTCCATCAGTGCCAAAAGGGGAGATTGTTGATTAAGGTTGGTTGTCATTGATGTCAACCCTTGAAGAAATCCTGATAGAACAAATGTTTGGGTAATGGACCTAAGTTTGTTCGATGTAAAGATGAATCATTATTGTCTTGTCATGGATGATAAGAAGTACAAATGAATGAACTCCAAAGTGGTCCCCTTATGGTGAAATCCCTCACGGGAAGATGCTTTGGGGATTGAGTTATCCTAGAAGTATGGTTATAGAACCCATGATTAATTGTGGAATAATGAGATGAAGGCCAATGAATTTTTCAATGAAACTATCCTATATGGATAGTGTTTGTCATGCCATTTCTGGTGGTATGTTGAACGTCACATAACTCCTCACGGTTAGAGAGTTATGGCCATATGAAGTTGAAGAACCCTCATGAGTCATATAGAAGCCCCCAAAAGTCAAGTGTTTGTAAAAGAAATTATTTAAATAATAAAGTAAATGGAGAACTCCCTAAAATAAGGAAAGTGTAATGCTACATGAAAGTATAAATAAGAGGACAAACTCTCGCAGTTAAACACACTTGAATATCATTGAATATCTATTTTTGTGAAAGGTTATTTGGGCAGGTATTATTGATAGAGAAAATTTGCAGTAGAAAAAGTGCGGCATAAAAGTGTGGCAGAAAAAGTGAGGAAGAAAAAGTGCGGCAGAAAAAGTGCAACAGAAAAATCACGATAGAAAAAGTGCACCATAAAAAGTGCGGCATAAAAAGTGCAACATAAAAATCATGGTAGAAAAATCGTGACAGAAAAAGTGCGGCAAAAAAAAACAACAGAAAAATCACGGCAGAAAAACTACTGCAGAAAAAGTGCGGCAGAAAAATCGTGACAGAAAAAGTGCGGCAGAAAAATTGCAGCAACAACATGGTTGGGGTCTATTTATGAGAGATATGGCACATCTTGTTTGAGGTATGTTTTGTGAGCTAGGGTTTACCTCTTGAGATGGTATTGGATGTTCAATATTGTTGCATATATCAGATTTGTTGATCGATACAGTTGGTATTTTGCATATGGGTATTGGTCTTTTGGTTGTAATGTGTTGCTGAAGTTGTTGGTTTAGCTTGAGGCTACATAACAATGAAGTTGTGGCACATTGTTTTATGTAAGGGATTATGGTATTTGGTTTATGGATAGAGTGATGAATTGTTAGATAACTTTTAATGGTTATATTGGTGTATGTCTTTGGTATATGGTTGAGGTACATGTTGGGTACATGGTTGAGACAAGTAGTTGATGAGTTGACACATACATGAGGTGTATAGTTGATGAGTTGACGCATACATGAGTTGTATAGTTGATGATTTGGCACATACATGAGGTGTATATTTGATGATGTTGGTACATCTTGATGAGTCAAGGTTGATGCATGGTTGATGCATGGCACATGTTGGTTCAGGTTATTGGTACAGGTTGTTTGGTGCAGGTTGATTGAAATAGGTTGTCACATGTTATTGGTACAGGTTGATAATGACAGGTTGATAGTGGCAGTGGTTGATTCAGTGACAGTGGCAGGTTTTCTACATTTGACATTCATATTTCAGGGCAGTTGGATGGGGCAAGGACATGTGGTTGTAGTCACCTTCCAGTTTTAGTTAGAGAACTTAGGGGGTTGTAGCCTCCTTCTAGTTGTAGCCAAAGAATTGGGGAGTTGAATCTTCCCTCAAGTTGTAGCTTGATAAACTAGGGGTTGGAGCCTCCTTCCAGTTGCAGCTGGAAAACAAAGGAAGTTGGTGCTTCCAATGAATGTAATTCTTCAAGACATATAAGAAAAAACATTATGTGGTTTTCTCCTACTTTGGGTTTCCACGTAAAAACATTGGTGTACTGTGTATGTGTATGATTGCTCATTTTTTCATTGTTTATTTACTATAAAATTATTGGATGATAATGCTACACTGATATCACACTTGCATTATATGGTTAAAAATGATTAAATTTCTCTATTACTGATTCACCCCCCCTCTCAGTAATCCAACAGGATCCCTGCCAATGGTGCATCATGTACCACCCTCAAAATATTATTCTTGAGTTTGGACTCAAGGAAAAGATAGATCATATCTTTCTAGTAGATGATGCCATCCACTACCTTGTACCCGTGATCTTGAATATTTTCCTCCATCATCTCAGAGAAGAAGGTGTTCTTGGAGTATTCCACCAAAAGAATGGATTCCAGTCTGTTGAGATCTTTGTCATGGAGAAATTTGCAGGTCTTTTGGATAAGGTTCCAAAAACTATATTCTTCTTCCCATTTACATACTCAATGTCAAAATCATATGCCTGCAACTTACTCGCCCATTTTTGTTGTCTCTCATTCTGATCCTATTGCTCCAAGAAATATATCAAGTTGTTGTGGTCAGTCCTAACCAAAAAGAATCCTCCTACTAGGTATTGCCTGAACTTGGCCAATGCATGCATGTTGGCCAACATCTCCTTATCACATATTAGATAGAACTTCTTTGGCTCTCTTATCTTTCTACTCTCGAAAGATATCGGGTGTTGGTTCTTCATTAGAAATTCTCCTATCCCCTCATAGGATGCATCACACTCTAGGACAAAAGGATGCGTGAAATATGGAAGTGTTAATACTAGGAAAGTGATTATCACCCTCTTAATTTTTTTGAATGATAATTGTGCATCCTTTGAACATTGGAATTCCCCCTTCTTGGTGAGGTTTGTCAATGGCACAACCAATTATGAAAATCGTTTCACAAATCTCCTATAATAACTACATATCCTGAAGAATCCTCGCATATCTATGAGTGACATGGGTGTGGGCCAATCTAATATTGTATGGATCTTCTCCCGATTTATATTTACTCCCTCAACACCAATCACATGCCCAATATAGAGGATTTATGTCAACCCAAATTCACACTTTTCCTCCTTGGAAAAAAGTGTCTGCTCCTCCATAATGGTGAGAATCTCGTCCATATGCTTCAAATGTTCCTCCCACGTCTTGTTGTAGATTAGAAGATCATCAAAGAACACTAGTAATAATTTCCTCAACTGTTAGTTGAAAATATGGTTCATACATGACTGAAAGGTAGAGAGTGCATTAGTCAACCCAAAGGGCATGACTAGAAACTCATAATGCCCATAGTGACACCTGATTTTTTTTTATGTATATCCTCCTCTCTAACCCGAATCTAGTGGTATCACGATCGCAAATCAACCTTTGATAAGTACACTTCCCCATGCAACTCTTCTAATAGCTCATCAATCCTAGGTATTGGGTATCGGTTTTTGATGGTATTCTTGCTCAGTTCCCTATAGTCTATGCACATCCTCATAGTGACATCCTTCTTCACTAGCATAACTGAAGAAGTGAAGGGACTAGAATTAGGCCTGATATGTCTCATATCCAACAACTCCTTTATGGCCTTATTTATTTCATCCTTGAACCTCTTCGGATGCCTGTAGGATGTGGTGATCACAGGATTTGACCCCTCTTCTAGCTCAATGACATGCTCAAATCCTCTGTCATGTGTTAGTCCTATTGGCAATGGTTCAAACACTCTCTCATGCTTTCCAAGAAATTCATGGATATTCGCAGGGTACTGGTGGTGATCATGTAATGTATTCTCCATGGTGATTAAGCACTCTTCTATGCAAGCCATGTCCCTATGTCTAAAAAGGGCCTCCATGTGTTGATTAGACACAATCCTAGGGTCACCTGTCGACATACCTCTTAGGATGACTCATTGTCCACCCTTGTCCTAGAACTCCATCCTCATGTACTGATAATTCATGTGAATATCTCCCATTGAATACAACCATTGAACTCCTAACACCACATGAGTATTTTCTAAATCCATGAAAATAAAAGTCATCAGTCAACATATAGTTTTCCAATGTTACTTACAATCCTTTGATCCTCTGAGTACATGCCATGTTGTACCCATATGTACTACCACATTGAATCCCTCCAAATCCTCCATAGTGATTCGCCTCCTGGTGACAAGTGCATCATCAATGAAGTTGTGGGTGGCCCCATCATCAACCAGTGTTGTGACCCTGTACCCCTACACAATTCCTCTAATACTTAAGGTGTAATATTTAGGAACTACTAAAAGTGTGGAAATGGTCACTCCCTTGGGGATATCTTGCAATGGCGCCTACTTTGTAGCATGTGATGGCTCACCACTGTCCTATCCAATTCCATCCTCATCATTATCATCCTCTTCATTGGAAACTACCTCAATATAATGGACTTTAACTTTACCCATACATCGATGGCCTAGTTCTCACGAATCCTTGCAACTGTAGCAAAGAGTCTTCCTCCTTATCTATCTCTGAGTTTCCTCATCCAACCTGTCCTTCCCTATACATGTATTCTAGGGAGGTTTTGACACTTGACCCTTTTATGGAATAAATTTTTTTGACAATGTCTTCTTGGGGACTATGCCTGCCATATCTTGGGTTTTCATGATAGCTTCATATAGTGTGTTTGGCCGAAAATCCTTCACCCAACCTTTTAAGGGTTCAACCAAACCCTCCGTGAATAGTATCACTAGTCTCTGCTCAGAAACATCAGTCACCATGACTTCCATCCACTGGAACTATGTAAAATAGGCCTCTGGTGTACCTTTCTGCCTCAACTGTGCCTACTCCCTAAATTGGACCTCATGGTCCTTCCTATCAAACATGTCCATCAACCATTGGGTGAAATCCTCATATGATGTGATGTTGGAATGACCCAATGTTAATATTCCATGGTACCACCACTCATGAGACTCTCCATTCAAATGTAGAGTGAAAAACTTGATCACCTCTACCTCTGTCATCGATTTAAGCTGGAAATAAGTGTCCAACTTATGTACCCATGCTCGGGTTGTGCACCTGTCATACCCGTCAAAAGATGGGATAGTCATCTTCCCCAATTTGCGCAAAAGGTCAAAATTATATTGATTCTGTCCTACCCTGGGTTTGTTCCTCATCCTAAGGTTGCAGTTCATTGTAATATATGGCTTCCTGAGATCCTTCTTCCATCAATTGATACTCCCTAAAGTAGGAGTTCATTTTTTCCACTCCCTGTTTCTTCGGTGCTCCTGTAGGCCGCTGCTCAAGAAATGGTCGAAATAATGGTCTGGGTACCTTTCTGCTACCTACTTGGAAGACACTCTGTGTCACTAGATAGGTATTACTCCCTTCAATCATCTTACCACCTCCATGGCTAGACTCTGCATGGTTCCCATTGGTACCTCCCTGGTTTTGGTTTGCTTGGTTTCTAGAAAAATATTGTGTCATGAATTGTGTCAATTGTCGTTCCCATTAGCTATGGATTCTAACAACTGTATGGTTCTATCTTTAGGATGGTCCCCCATAACTCCCTCTACTTATACTTCTTCTGATGATTCTGGTCCTCGGGTAGGTTGCTTTCCTCATCCTATAGTTTTTCTTGGAATCAATGCCTCAATAAGTCATAGGATGGCAAGATCACCAACTCTCATACCACTGTAATGTCTCCAACTAGGCTAGGTGGGAATAATGTGTTTTATGTCCATAAATTATTATTTCTACCTATGTGAATGTTCCAAATCCTTATATTAATGGTGTTTTTAACTTCTTACAAACAATTTTCTCAAATAGGAATATTATCAAACATATTGCATGCATCCATTACACAAAAAATAGAGCAGATAACCATGACATCTTATTATGGATGGAAAATCCCAAAAGATTATCAATATAATGATATCTAAGGGCTGTAATAAAAAATACATAATACTCATAAACACATTAAACTAATGGATACCAGGAAGATGCAAAATCTAATATAGAAACAATACAAGAAAACATGGAATGATGCCGATCTATGATGTCCACTGATCCAAGTCTCTCCAGTCCCTACACTTATTTGCTCCAATAATGTCTTCTCTACAAGCAACCCTATGGTATCTCCTAAAACTCTCACAATCTTGATCTGACAAACTACAAAAAGTCATGATTCATAGAGGTCGTCGCATTACAACCGTTGGACGTATAATGCGGCCTTGCAGGACAACCCATGCTTACCTATGAGGATATATCCTGTCATAGTTACATGAAACCCTCCTGCCACCTGTAGATATGACGATCAAAATCCTCTGTAAAAATTCCACAAATCCCTTGCGCAAACCGATATGCCTCCAAACTCTCTCCAGAATGAAATCAAACACCACAATGAACTCAAATGAGGACTCCAAATGAATTTTCCTCTTCGTCTAGCTAGGGTGGATATTGCACCACCGAAACTAAACTAAAATGGAAAGGTTTTTCCAAACCTTAATGAAAACTTGGCTCAAATAGCACATAAACAAGAAATCAAATCATAATTCCAAAGAGAAGGGTTACCCCTCTATTTATCCTTCTTCCGAACCTTCTAGATCTTTCCCCTTTTTGACCAAATCAATCCCTCATTTTATTTTCCCTCCAAATTCATTTAAATACAATTATTTATTTTATTCAATGTCACTTTAAGATTTGTCATTCTAGTGACACCAACCAAACCTCCTTGAGTCCCTTTCCCTTGTTGACTATAGCCTATGGAGGTTGTATAGGCTCCTTCGTCATCCTTCATCATAATCAATTGAAAGGGGACATTACATGGGGGCAACACTCCCTATTTCCCCTCCCATTGGCGCCCAAGGGTAATCACTCCTTTGGAGTAGAAACCCTTGGGAACCAAAAAGAGGGTACGTAGGGATAACACTCTCTCCCTCCCCTCTGATCAACACCTAAGAGGGGACTTTGAGAATTGATATTAGGAGGTGATGGAGGGAGTATATTCCCTCCCTCCCTTTTCATTGATAGCCAAAGGGGTCCCTTTAGACACTAATGGGAGGGGAGGGAGGAAATGGTGGGGGGGCTGTTGATTAAGGTTGGTTGTCATTGATGTCAACCCTTGAAGAAAGCCCCGCAACACAAAGGTTTGGGTAATGGACCCAATATTGTTTGATTTAAATATGAATCATTATTTTCTTGTCATGGTTGATAAGAATTAAAGATGGATGAACTCCAAAGTGGTCCCCTTATGGTGAAATCCTTCACGGGAATACACTTTGCAGAGTAAGAGAACCCATGCTTAATTGTGGAATAATGAGATGAAGGACAATGAATTTTTCAGGTAAGATATCCTAGATGGATAGTGCTTGTCATTCCATTTCCGTTGGTATGTGGAATGTCACATAACTCCTCACGGTTAGAGAGTTATGGCCATGAGAAGTTGGAGACCCTAGGTTTGGGTAATCGACCCAAGTTTGTTTGATAGATAATGATATGAGTTATGATATATTTTCAGATAATACTATTCTATATGGATAGTACATGTCATTCCATTTCTGGTGGTATGTGGAATATCACATAACTCCTCAGGGTTTGAGAGTTATGGCCTTAAGAAGTTGGAGGACCCTCATATGTCATCTAGAAGCCCCAAAAGGTCAAAGTAGTCAAAGTGGTTTAAGAGATTTTAAAAGGTAAATAATAAAGTGAAGTAATGAGTGTAT